>CAJVQA010009510.1:0-12041 GCA_910591915.1 Cetraspora pellucida | reverse complement strand
ACTATTTTAAATTATTAATAAAGATATAAGCAAGGCCTCACCTTAATACCAAAAAAAAAAAAAAAAAAAAAAAAAAATTTATAACCTCAAAGTATAACTATTATGCTATTAACTCTAGAGAGCAATTTATTTTTTTAGATTATATACTTCTTTTTATTCTTCAAATATTTCTTTCAACTTAGTTTTTTTTAAATTAGTTTTTAAAATATTTTGCTAGACCAGCTTTAACTATGTCTAATTTTATTATTAGTATTATTTTTTTATTTTGTATTATAAATTTATTAAGAAATATCTTTTTATATAGTCTGTTTAGTATGTTAATAATTATTTATCTTTAATTTGTTTATTATTTTATATCTTTTATTTATATTTTTCTATCTGCTTTCTTTAAACTTATTTGTATTTTTTTTTCTTTAAATATTCTTTATTAGTTTTTAATATTTTTTATTTAAGTCATTAATTATTATTTGTATAATTCTAATAGTATTAAATCTTTTTTTGCTTTTATTACTTTAATTTTACTATTTTTTTTTTTTTTGACCTCTTGGTTTTTTTTCTTTAATATTAAAATACCCTTTTTGATCTTTTGTTTATTAATCTTTTAAATAATAATATTTATATAAAACTATTATAAAATAAGAACACAACTGGCTATATATATAACTTTTCTTTATTATTTATTTAAAAAGTTTATTTAAAAGTTTTTTACAAATTGCTATATTTAATACTTCTATTTTAATATTTTATTTTTATTTTTTGGTGTTAAGATGATCTCTTGAGTCTTTTAACTTTATTTAACAATGATAAATATGGTTCATTGAACCACTATAGGAAGAGTGTACAATTGGCTATATATGTAACTTTCTATATTATCTATTTAAGAAGTTTACCCAAAAGTTCTCTACTAATTGCTATATCTAACACCTCTGCTTGAGTATTTTACTTTAAACCTATTAAACCTACAAATCTGTTAACTTCATTAGGTCATACCTAATGTTCAAATTATTGTCTCAATCTTAGGACTATTTTATCTTTAAGATAAACTCTCCAGAGCCTTCTGTATCTATTTTTACAGCTAACTTGGATATCACTATAGCAAAACTAACATTTGTGATCAGAGCTTAATCATTAAACTGCTATGTCCTTGTAGAGTTCACTTAGACTCTAGCATCTACTTCACAGCATAACCCTAGTACTTTAGTATACTTCTGTCTTTTTATCTGCCTTTTTATCAAACTCTTAATCCAGCTAGCTATAACCAGTCTATTAGTATATCAGATCAGCCTAATATTCTTTTTCTTTAGTTTATTCTAATGGCCTAGTTGGTAGTACTTCTAAGACTTTCAACCTAAAGGTTTTTGCCTATTTAGCTACTATGATTAAGTATTATAACCTTGGTATCTGTTTTCTCAAACTAGCTTTTACAGTAAGGTCATTGAAAATCTAACTATCTTTCTACTTAGGTTTTCTCAAATGAACTTTTTGTTATTTAATTTCAACAGATTTATATGACTATAAGGACTTATTTAGTATTTGCATTATTTAATTTGTTAGTTTGCATTCTTCTGTATAACTTCAACATTGCACAGATGCCCTATGACCTGCCAGTTATGCTGATATGACCACTATTACAGGTATTCTAACCTAATTTTTAGTAATAGTTGCTATAATACAAATATTACATAGGTGATTATTTAAATTTTTGCTGTTGATAGGATTTGAACATCTAATCTACCACTTGGAAGATTGACAATCTGATCATTTTACTAGGTTGCTATACTCCTATTTTAATGTTTTATTTTAAATTTTCTGATTCTATATTTCTAATATAAAACTTAATCAAATTACAGAAATATTCATTTTTTTATATTCAGATTCTTATTTTAATTTTAGAACTAATTTATTCTTAAAAAAAACTTACTAGAGTCTTCTATAATCTATTCTATAGTTTAATTTAGTTTTTAATACTTATAAAGTTTATATAATCTTAGTATCTTCTTTTATAATTTTGTTAATATCTTATTTATTTTTATAAGTTCTTTTATATTACTAATCTAGTTAGTTTTGCATTATATAACTTTATATTAATAACTAGGTTAGTAGTATCTTCTGTTTAAAGGTTTTTGTTTATACAAATTATTTGTCTTAAATTTTTTTTTTTTATTATTAAGGTAACCTCTTTTGGTTCTAACTTTTTATTAATACTTATATTAAGCATATATATATATAAACATATCTATATTAAACTATTAAACAAATATACAATTAGCTACATGTTTAACTTTTTTATATTACCTATTTGAGAAGTTTACTTGAAGGTTTTCTACTAGCTGCTATATTTAACATTTCTGCTTAGATGTTCTATTTAAATCCTCTAATCTGGTCTTAATATTAACTTTAACAGATTACAAACCCAGATTCTTTCACTATTGACCTTTAAAACTATAATCTTTAGATTATTTTTATTCTTAAGATAAACTTACCAAAATAAGTTGTATTCTATTTTACTACTAATCTGATTTAATGCTATGCCTAAAACCAACACTTGCAGTCAAAGTTATTCATTAAACTACTATTATCTTTGTAAAGTTCATTTAAATTCTAGTATCTATTTTTCTAATATCTTCTTTATTATCCTTTATCAGCTGCAACTTAGAACCATCAGATTTCTAGACTTCCAATCCAGATGGCCCAATATGATATACTTATATATCCTTTTTCTCTGATGATTCTAGTGGCCTAGTTGATGCATATGCTTTTTTCATATATTTGTTGTTTAGTTTATTCAAAAATTCTTATAAAGATGTTTTATAGGCTTCTATTAGTTCAACAGTATTATTGAAAGTTTGTGCTATCTCTTTACTCAGAATTTTCAAATGAGTTTCTGTATTTTTAGTTTCTTAGCCTTCTATACCTGATGGTCTTATTATAGATTTGCACTAAAGCCTTATGTAATACTGGTTTTTTTTACATTCCTCTATATATGTATAATATTATACTTTATATAAATACCTGAGTTTTCAATATCAGATAGAATCTGACTTGGTGTATTTAAAATTACAGATATCCAAAACCCAACCAATTAACAAGAGACAGTTACTATAGCATAGTGATAATTTCCAAAATTCGTCATTTATGAGAATTAAACCTTAAATCTGTTACTTGGAATTGACAACCTATTTACTTCACTAGGTTGTCATATTTCTAGATTTTTTTTTTTTCACTTTGGCAATCTTGCTAATACTCTTTAGTAAGATTTATATTTATATACTAACAAACATTTTTAGACTTAATGTGCTAAGTCAACATCTTGCAGTTACTTCTATAAGTATTTACAAGTGATCTGCCATACTAGTTGTCTAAATTCTTGAAAAAAAAGGAGATCTGAAGGGCTCATCTGATCACTACCTTACAATAGAATATTACCAATCTGATAACACTTTCTCATAAAGAAGTGAAAGAAGAAAAAAAATACTAAACTAAACTAAACTAAAAAGGGATACAGAAAGAAAAAAGAAAAGAAAAAAAGTGTCAAAAAGTATATCTTATTTATGACCATTTAGGATATTAGCACTTTAAATCTGTGCTAAGGATCTAACTACACTTTAACTTGTGCTAAAGAGGTAAAAATTATATATATATAATTTTAGGAATTACTATATATCCCTAATTTGCTATAATCTTCTAACTTAAATCTTTTTTTATTTCTTTATTACACTATATATTAGGCTGTATACATGATTGTTGTGTTTCTATTACATCATATTACAACACGTAACTGTCTGAAAAAGGAATAGTAAACAATATCAATCTTTTGTAGAAGGGAAGCCAATTTCTCCACTTTTGAATAAAAAAAATGAAATAGATAGAGAAGGTTAACAAATATAATATATAAAAAGCCAAACTAAAGAGAGTGTTTCTAGTTGTTCATTTGTTTTCAAGCTTTTGATAACCTTTAACTAGAGTTTTTCTTTATTGTTTCCAAAATGTCCTTCTGGTTTGGATACTAAATATGTTAGGAAGTCTACTAACAGACAAGACTTGACCTTAATACAAACTATTAGAAGAGTTGCTCACATCTTGGTTTTTTCATGTGCTTCTAATTTGTTAGCAACAATCTGCTTTATATATCTAAATAGAATCAAAGATTTCATCATCTTAAAAGCATAACTCTTCAAACTGCTTTGGTGCTAGTTTGGTTTAAGTGATTATTAGAAAGAGTTTGATAATATTTTGTTTAGATTTTCTTTTTTCGATTAAGATTTTTATAAATAATATTATATTATTTTTCTATTTAAAATTTTTAATTTATAAATATAGTGACATAGTAAAATAGTCAGGTTATTAACTTCTCAAATAATAAATTGGATATTCAAACCCTATTAACAGTGAAAATTTGGATAATTACCTATGTAATATTCATATTATGACAACTGTTACTAATAATTGGCTTAGGATATCTGTAATAGTAGTTATACTAGCATGACTAGCAGATTATAAGGCATCTGTATAACTAATTGTACAAAAAATGCAAACTAGCAAATTGGATAGTACAAACACTAGATAAGTCCTTGTAATCAGGTAAATTTGTTAAAATTAAATAACAAGAAGTCTATTTAGAAAAACCCAAATAGAGAAATAGCCAGATCTTTAATGGTCTTACTATAAAGGCTAGCTTAGAAAAACAGATACCTAGGTCATAATATTTAGTTATATATCCAGACAAACAAGAGCCTTCAGATTGAGAGTCTTGAAGGTACTACCAACCAGATCACTAGAACAAATCAAAAAAAAGGATATCAGACTAATTTGATATACTGATAGACTGGTCATAGTTCTATACAGACTATCTGAATTAGAAATTTGAACAAAAGACTAAACAAAAGATAGGAGTATACTAAAGTACTAGAATTATACTATAAAGTAGATGCTAGGATCTATGTGAACTTTACAAGAGCATAGTAATTTAATGATTAGCCTTGATCACAAGTGTTGGTTCTGCTATAGCAATATCAGGTCAGCTATAAAAATAGGTACAAAAGGCTTTGAAAGATTTATCTCAAGAATAAAATAGTTCTAAAATTAAGATAATAATCTAAGCATCTGAATATGACTTAATAAAGTTACAGGTTTGCAAGTTCAGAAAGTTTAAAGTAAAATACCCAAGTAGAGATATTAGATACAGCAATTAGTAAGAAACCTTTAAGCAAACTTCTTAAATAGATAATATAAAAAGTTATATATGTAGCCAATTGTAGGCTTTTCTTGTAGTAGTTTACTAAATCACATTTATCATCATTAAATAAAAGTCAAAAGACCAAAGAGGTCACCTTAATATCAAAAAAATAAATAAATAAAATTTTTAATTCATGTTTTTATTATTATTATTTTTAATTATTTGTTACAATTTTACAATATAATTATGTTATTACTATTTTTTTAGTTTTATTTTCTATTTGTTTTTATGTTTAATATTCTTTTCTTTAGAATTTATTTTTTAATTACTTCAAATATAATTTTTTCTATTATTTTTTATATCTGATTTAGTATATCTATATTGTTATTAGTATTTAATTTTTCTTTTTCTAATTGAGTTATTATTTTTTTTTTATTTTAGTTATTTCTACAACTCTGTTATATACTTTTCTAGTTTTTAAATATATTGTTTTTGTTTATTTTTTATATTTAATTTTTATGCTATTATTGTTTGCTATTATATGTTTTAACTATATTTTTATAATTACTATTCTGTAATTATTGTTAGTTAACATTTTTATTTTTTTTATTTTTGCTTTCTGTAAGTCTAAAAGTAATATTTATAATAATTATATATAATTTATTCTTGTTTTAATATTATTATTTGACTATGTATATACTTTTTTTGTTAAATAAAAATTCTTATATAAGTTTATAAGCTCTTGTTTTTTGAGCTAATTAAATATTAGCAGTTTTTTGTAATTTATTATTTGTAAATATTATCTTTTTTTTTTTAATATTAATAGTGAGACCATGCTTTTAACTTTATTAAAATTTAATTGAAGTTTTTACAAAGAAAAGCTTGCTTTTAAATTACATATTAAGAATAAAGACTCAGATATATAATCTGTGATTTAAACTTACAAGAATGGTCAAGACTCACCTAGATTTGAGTATTAGTAATAATATAAAAGAGAGGAGTATAATATTTAATTCATTGGATAGTCCAAAGGCAATTTTGGTAATAATTTGTGGTACTGAGATAGAAAGTAAACTGAAAGAAGAACTATGAGTTAAATTTGTAGTAAGTATGTTTTAAGACTATGCAGAATGTGAAATGCAATATAGAATCCATATTTGTTTGTATATTTATTAGTTTAAATAAAAGAGAAGTTTAATAGAAAGAAAGATAACTATACAGTATGAAATAGAAGCATTATGAATAGTAGAAATAAGATCAATAGGAACTAAACTAGATAAAGTGAAAATAAGAGATGGCATGTATAAGAAGTTATGCAGTTTAAAGCTATTAAGTATGAGAATTTCTTGATATAAATTAGAAATAAGATTGGGAGATATATCAAGAGCAGTAGCATTTAAGATGCAATTAAGAGAATTAGAGATTAAGTGATAGATTGTTTGGATAGAAGGACAAAGAGTCTAGTGTAATAAAAAACTAATTTGGTTGTATTAGTGACAGAGAAGAGAATAAGAGGAGTTATGTTTATAAAGAATGTGAGGAACAGATAGTTCATTCAAGAGAATTTTAACATAAAAGGTTTTTAGAATAGAGAAATGAAAACTGCAAGCAAAATTAGAAACCTTTTGATTATTATTGATGTAAAGCCAAATGGCTTCCTAGTTGATATTAGAAGCAATGATGAACTATTGTTGGAAATGATATTGGGATATCCAAAGTGTTATGATGTGAGCTTGACATTGTAAATATTATTTGTTTAATATATTGTTTTTTTTTTTTTAAATATTAAGGTGAGTACATGCAACCCAGGATTTTACTGATAGTATAAGTTGGCTAGCATCTGTACATGTACAGACACAGAGGCAATTACAGAAAGAGTGTACAACTAGCCACTCATACAACTTTAGTCATTGTCTAATTTAAGTAGTCCGCCTGAAGGTTCTACACTAGTTGCTATACCTAGAACCCACCTATAAATTCTTTATTTAAACACTCTGATCCTGCATCCACCACACCCTACCAGTGACTCTAGTAAACTAGTAAAGATATGCCATGATCACTAAGTCATATTTAACTTTGTACTAAACCTACTAGTGCATTCTGTATTCTATACTTACAGCTTACCTGGTTACGCTCTGGCCTAAACCATCGCTTGCAGTCAGGGCTAACCATTAAACTACTTTTACTCTTGTAAGATTCATCCAAAATCCCGATACCCATCTTTTCAACATCTTCTTTATTGTTCCCTACTAACCACTACTCAGGACCAACAGGACTCTCTGGACTTCTAATCCAGATGGCCCAGTATGGTATACCTTAGTATCTTTTTCTTCTGACGATTTCAGCAGCCTGGTTGGTCATATGCTTCTCTACACATCTTGCCATCTGGTTTATCTGCCTATCTCTTTGGGGGTATTTCATGAGCTTTTATCAGTTCGATAGCATTATTAAAAGTTTTGTGCTACCTCCTTACTTAGGATTTCCAAGTGGGTTTCTAACTCTTTGGTTTCTTTGCTTTCCACACTCGGTGGTCTTATTGTGGATTTGCACCAAAGTCTTATGCAACATCGGTTATTAACATTCCTCTATGTGAGTGTAATATTACATTTAGCATAGATGCTCTAAGCTTCCATTCAAGATGGTGCAACAAAGGTTACAGATACACCAATCCAACTGATCGACAGAAACACTTACCATAATACAGATCTATTTTTCAAAATTCATTGTCTATGGGATTTGAACTTTAGACCTGCCACTTGGGAGTTGACAACCTGACCACTTCACTAGGTTGCCACACCTCTTGTTTAATATATTGTTTACAATATAATTAAAATCTTTTAATATAATTACTTATATATATTTTTTGGGTATTGCTATTGTCATCTTCTATTTTTGCTAATGCTATCCTTTATATAGTCTAACTCTAATTAAAAATTAGAGTTAAAAATGTTAAAGGCCAATCAGATTAAACAAAGGAATAGCATTAGTAAAAATAGAAGAAACCAATAGCAATTCCTTATTTTTTTTATTTAATATTATTTTTATAATTTTTTGTAATTTTTTTATTTATAAACTTATTGTTTGATAATATAAATATTATTATTACTATTAATTTTAGCTGTTTAAAATACAACTCTATCTTTATTATATATTTGTTATTTTTTTTTATATTGCCTCTAAATGCTTCTTTTATTTCTTATTCTATATTTGTTTCTTTTTTTATCCAATATTATATTAATTCAATAACTTTTATACTATTTATTAAGACTATATACTATAAATAATTTTTTCTTTTTTGTAATATTTATTTTTATTATTTTCAGAATTGTTATCTTTTTTTTTTGCTTATGTTAAAAAGTTTTTTAGTTTTTACCTTTTAGTTTTAAACTTATTTATATTGTAATACACTATTTTAAGTTCTTATTTGTTTTTTATAATTTTAATTTAAAAACTTAATAATATCAATATGAAATTTTAATAACTTTAATTCAAAATCTTAATAATATTAATATTTTTAACTTAGAACCTTAATAATTTTGATTTAAAATCTTAATAATTTTAACTTAAAATCTAAATAATTTTAATTTAAAGTTTTTAAAATTCTATTACAAAGTAACAAATTTAAACTTAATATCAATATAAACTAAATTTAATTTATATATATTTAAAAACTTAATTAAAAAAGATGTAGCAACTTAGTGAAGTGGATAAGTTGTCAACCCTCCAAGTGGTAGGTTGGAAGTTCAAAACCTACTGATAGTGAAAATTTGGAAAACCACTTATGTTTACATCAATGTATATGGGCATTTGTGCAATGCTAGAGTTACACAGAGGAATGCAAACTGGCATTGGATAGTGCAAACATAAGATAAGTCCTTGAAACTAGTATTATGGCAATGGCTATCTATTGATCAGTTGGAATCAGTACCTGTAACATGGTCATACCAAATAACTGGCAGGTTATAGGGCATCTGTGATCATGTAAATCCATGAACTGGGATAACCAAAGCCCACTTGGGAAGACCCAAATAGAGAAGTAATATAGATCTTCAACAGTACTACTGTAAAGGCTAGACCTAAAAAATGGATACCAATACGGAAGAAATCAGGTAAGCAAGAACCTCGAGTGAGGAGTACCACTAACCAGACTATCAGAAGTCTCGAACCAGAGGAAAAGGACCTTGGAAGGCAGACTCTGGGGTACTAGGAACAGGTCACAATTCTACTAGGCTATCTGGATTGGAAGTCTGAGGTCAGAAACAGAGATATACTAAAGTACTAGAGATATGCTGTGAAGTTAGTACTGAGGTCTAGGTGAACTCTGCAAAGGTGAGTTCTGTTAACAAAGATTAAATATAGGTAGTTAGTTAGCAGAGGGGCCTCCTAGAACCCTATAGTCAGGTGACATACTCTGAAATATGTAACAATTTGACAGACTTACAGACAGAGAGGTCAAGGTTAGGTTAGACAGCATCTAATTAGGTGTACAGGAACTTGTGCTGCTATCTGCTAGTGTAGTATAGAGGCAACCTTGTACAAGTTATGTAATTATAATTGAATTCACAATAAAAACAGTAGCCACCATAACTAAAAGGCCTTAGCGAAAGCAAAAAAAAAAAAAACTTAATTAAACATTATTTTAAATATATATATAAAAACTAATTATTAAACTTAATTTATACAACTATACTAATAATTATACATATTTGAACAAATTAATAAAACCTGTTAATACCTAATTTATTAACCTTTTATATAGTTAATAATATCTAATTTAAAAAATATTAGTTAATTTGTAAAACCTTATTAGGCTTAATATTGACATTAACATCATTATAAGTTGAGTCTATTATTCTATATGCAACTCTTAAAATATGTTTTAATAGTAAAAAGACCCATATCCAATAAATAAAATCTATTGCAATGATTGTAACATCTCTTGCTATTAGTTTATCTCAAAAAGAATCTGATTTTATTTGTTTTTGACTCAAATGTATTTTGGAAGTTTGAGGAGATAAGTTCAATAGGGTTAATAAATTGATCAAGTGCACTTTCTTCATTCATCTTTTAAAGTAAAAATATATGCAAAAAAAAAGTCACTTATTTATATATATATTTTTTAAAAAAAAATGTTTCATCATATTATACAAAAAAAAAAAAAATTCCTATCAACGTAATATCGCAATTAACTTTTAATTAAAGAGGCTAATTTTCGTCATATAACGTAATGCTATAATAATTAATCAATCGAAAAAATGCAATGACAATATTAATGCATTTTGCTCATCCAATCGCATGCTAAGTTTAAATAACATAATAAAAATCACATGATCGCAGAAGCACGAGTTTAGCTGGCTTGGGTTTCAACAGAGCTTGGGCAAGCAGGATAACATCCCTCCGAATCTAATGTCTAACCCATCTTCCGCTATGTCTGCTTAATTTCTCTAATTCCACAAATGCGCCGTAATGTATATAGCATTTAGGCCCTTTCTACTACAAAGCCTTTATATAATATACTGCATCTTGAGGTCATTAAACCGGCAATCGTGTATTGTTCTAAACTTTTTATGGTACTAAAATCGTAAATTAATTATTTAAATTTATTAATGATTGATATATGATTTTATTGGTTCGAATTTAAACCATAAAGTTGTCACATTAACCATAAGAATCAAACTCAAGTATTATTCATTTTTTTGAAATCATAATAATTTTAAATATAAATTGTTTTACATCATAATGTTAAAGAGCGAGAGAATAAAGCGACCTCTTAAAAATTGCATCTAATTTTTTTGATTATGATTATCAGTTTTAGATAATGAAAATCATGGTTGATCCCATTGGTTAAGATGGATTACATTCTTTTTTTAAACGTCTTTGTTTATGCATGCCATACTTTCTTTACAAGTTCGGTCATTCCTACATCATTGGTGTTAAATTCATAACAGCCATAAAGAGCAATAAGTGTAGCACCTCTTAGACTCCAAGTAAGAACCTTATTTAAGGCTGGACTACGACGAGATGGGTAGTAATCAGTAATCATTGCATCGAACCCAAGATGACAATGAAATGGGAGAATGATACCCAAACAAAGATCAGTAATAGGATGTGCTCCATTTACTACTGATGCAATAGTAAGTGGAATCAAAGATAAAGATAAAAGTCGTTCAAAATCCCAATGATATGATCCTGCAACTTTGTCTTTTGGAGGAAGTACGACTGCTTCGTTTACTGTGCCTTTTATGTACTCTTTACAATTATCGATATATTAGTAATTATTTTAAGTGTCATAATTTTTGATGTCGAAAGGAAATATAGTCTATTTACCTGCACCATTTTCAATAGTTTTAGAAGCCCGAAACGCGCTAGCTCGACCTAGCCATTTATCATTTTTAATGTGAAACATAATTCAAAAACTATATATTTTAGTTACATAAAAAACAACACATTTTCAAGGCTCACCAATATGAAAACTTGCAACTTTAACGACAGGCGTTAAACGAAAAGAATATGCAGGACGAATTAATTGCGAAAAGGTCATAAGCCTGAAGTACATTTTGATTATTGATATAGTAAATTCAGTAAACTCAATAATTTTTTATTGTCCGGCATGATGGAAATTTGTTTTGATTGGCTAAAATTAAAAAGATTAACTTTCGTTATTCCAAAAGATTTGCGTCTCTGACACTTTTATGGTATTTCGTGAAACGATTGATTTTTATCTTGCTCACGTGAAATTCGAAACATTTATGAAAACATTATTTTTATTAACAAGATTCATGTTGGAGCAGTGTTGGCCTATGACCTGTTATGACCTATTGGCCAATTATAGGTTATGACCTTATGACCTGTTATGACTTATAAA
>CAJVQA010009509.1:0-12041 GCA_910591915.1 Cetraspora pellucida | reverse complement strand
TATGGCTTTAAGTAGTTAAATGAGCAGTCTATCTCTAACTGAGATAGTGTGGCAGGTTGCACTTAGGTACCAATAGGATGGCCGAGTGATGCTAAATTTAAGTATTGGGAAATTTTATGTAATTATATGTATTTAGTTTCAAGAATCTTAATAAAGTACTAGCGTAACTGCTTAAGGTTAAAAAAAAATATATATATATATAGTTTAATTAATTTTGACTTATATCCTTAAACAATATTATCTTTTTCTCTTCATTTGATTTAAACAAACATTTTATTTAAAGCAAAAGCATCAATTTTTCTCTAATTTTATTTTTATTAACATTTTTACACTATATAAATTTAATTTCAAATATGTTATCTTTTTCTAGCTACATACATATTATTTTTTATCTAAAATATATAATAAATTTCTTGTTTCTAACAAAATTACTAATCTTCATTTTTATTTATTTTTTTTTTATTTTTTTATTTTTTCTGATTTTTATTTTTTTAATATTTTTTTTATTCTTTTAATTTTTTTCAATTTTTATAGTAATACTAAAAAAAAAAAAGCTTAATTGTTATTAGCTTTATTATTTTTCCAATTTAAGATCTTCAATTTCAGTATCTTTATCAGCTTCAAACATGTCAAAATTGGTTAAATAATCATATTCAACTTTCATATTATTTTTAACAGAATTTAAAGCAAAAAATAACTCAAGATTAGTTTGTTGTAATGAGGCAGTTCGAAGACTTCTTACTTTTTTAGTAATTTTTAAAAGTATACTAATATATTTAGTCATATCATTATTTTGTTTTAGAAGATCTTGATTAACTATGTTTAATGCATCTAATGCTTCTTGATGTGTAAATTGGTATATTTCAACACTATCATCTGGTTCTTCAGCAGTAGTAAGATCTTTGAATGCCTTATAAGATTTACTATTTCTTGATTATCAATTAGTTTATCTGTTATATTTTCTTCAAGATAGTTAATATAACTCTCAATATCTATTTTATTTCAAAAGTGAAGAGCCTTGATATCCATATATAGCTTATGCATTAATTCATTATCTGCATTATTATTTAATTCATTATCTGCATTATTATTATTAACATTGCTTTCCATTGCTACAGGAAGAATCTTTGTATGGTAAAAACAATTAAAAATAGTTGTTGCCATTACATCATTTCAAGCACTTATAATAAATTGAATAACAAAAAGCACATTTAATTTGTTTTTACTATTTTCTAATTTATACTAATCCAAAAGCCATTTAACAAACAAAAAATGATAATGACATTTAAATGATATAATAATCTCAGCATCTATTGGCTAAATTCTTGAAGTAGTATTCGGAAGCAAAAAATGCACAACTGTATTTTGAAGAGTAATACCACTAATGCTATGGCTAGATGCACTATTCAGTAAAAGAATAATCTTGCATCCATCCATTCTTTAGTTAAATGTTTTTAATCACTATTGGAATACATATTTAGTCATCCATGCTTTAAGATTAGCTTTATAGGATGTAGTGACTTAGTAAAGTGGATAAGTTGTCAACTCTCCAAGTGGTAGGTTGGGAGTTCAAAACCTACTAACAGCAAAAATTTGGAAAACCACCTATGTTACATCAGTATATACAGGCATTTGTGCAATGCTAGAGTTACACAAAGAAATGCAAACTGGCATTGGGTGGTGCAAACACAAGATAAGTCCTTAAAACCAATACTATGGCAATGGCTATCTATCAATCAGTTGGGATCAGTACCTGTAACATGGTCACACCAGATAACTGGCAAGTCATGGGGCATCTGTGGCCATGTAAATCCATGAACTAGGATAACTGGAAGCCCACTTGAGAAGACCTGAATAGAAAGGTAACATGAATCTTTAACAGTACTACTGTAAAAGCTAGACCTAGGAAATGGATACCATTGAGGAAGAAATTAGGCAGGCAAGAACCTCGGGTAAGGAATACCACCAATCAGGCTGTCGGAAGTCTCGAACCAGAAGAAAAGGACCTTAGAGAGCAGACCCTGGAGTACTAGAGACAGGTCACAGTCCTACCAAGCTATTTGGATTGGGAGTCTGAGGTCAGAAACAGGAGTATACTAAAGTACTAGGGATATGCTGTAAAGTCAGTGCTAGAGTCTGGGTGAACTCTGCAAGGGCGAGCCCTGTTAACAAGATACTAAATATGGGTAGTTAGTTAGCAAGGAGGCCTTCTGAAGCTCTACAGTCAGATGACATACTCTAAAATATGTAACAGCTTGATGGATGTACAGACAGGAAGGTCATGGTTAGGTTAAATGGCACTTAAATATATAGGAACTTGTGCACTATTTGTCAGTGTAAGTATAGGGATCAGAGTGTTTAAAATAGATAATCTCCTAGTAGATTGCAGATATAGCAGCTAGTATAGAACCTGCTGTGCAGGTGGACTACTTAAATTAGACAACCAAAAGTTGTACATGTGGCTAGTTGTATACTCATCTTGTACAAGTTATATAATCATAATTAAAATACAATAAAGGCAATAGCCACTGATAACTACAGCCTTAGCAAAAAAAAAAAAAAAAAAAAAAGATTAGCTTTATATATTACATCAAAACTATTTCTGTTAATTTGTCTGAAACATTGAGGATTTTTATATTTTCCTATTATTAATGGTTTAAGTTTGTCTGTCCTACTAGCATTTGCACATAGTGCAACAGTTAATCTTTTTTTGTTTTTTTTTTCTTTCAATTAGACATGTTGTTGCCAATATTGTATCTGGTTCAAGTCTATATATAATATTAAAAAGGTAGTATATTAATAAGATTCATTATTAGGGAGTGTGGCAACCTAGTGAAGTGGTCAAGTTGTCAACCTTCCAAGTGATAGGTTGGATGTTCAAATCCTATTGATGATGAAAATTTGGATAATCACCTATGTAATATTCATATTACGGCAACTGCTACTGACGATTGGATTAGAATATCTGTAATGATGGTCACACCAGCATGATTGGCAGGTCATGGGGCATCTGTGTAAGTATGGCATTACATAGAGGAATGCAAACCAACAAATTGGGTAGTGCAAACACTAGATAAGTTCTTGTGGCTGTGTAAATCTGTTGAAATTAGGTAACAAGAAGTCTATTTAGAAAAACCCAAATAAAGAGGTAGCCGGATCTTTGACAACCCTACTGTAAAGGCTAGCCCAAAGAAACAGATGCCAAGGTCATAGTACCTGGTCATAGTAGCCAGACAGGCAAGAACCTCTGAGTTGGAAGGCTTGGAGGTACCACCAACCAGGCCATTAAAACAAACCGAAAGAAAAGGATATTAGGCTGATCTGATATACCAATAGACTGGTCATAGTTCTACATGAGCTATCTGAATTAGGAGTTTGGTAAAAAGGCTAGACAAAAGGCAGGGATATACTAAAGTACCAGAGTTATGCTATGAAGTAGATGCTGAGGTCTAAGTGAACTCTACAAGGGCATAGTGGTTTAATGGTTAGCCCTGATCATAAGTGTTAGTTCTGCCATAGTGATACCTAGGTCAGCTATAAAAATAGATACAGAAAGCTCTGAGAGGTTTACCTTGAGAATAAATTAGTCCTAAGGTTGAGGATGATGATCTGATGCATCTGAGATGACCAGTGATGTTAACACAAGTTACAGGTTTAGAGAGTTTAAAGTAGAACACCCAAGCAGGAGTGTTAGATACAGCAATTGGTAAAGAACCTTTGGGTGGACTTCTTAAATAGATAATATAGAAAATTTACACATGTAGCCAATTGTATGCTCTCCTGTAGTAGTTCATTGAACCACAATACTGATAAGTGATTAATAAAAGTCAAAAGACCAAAGAGGTCACCTTAATTAAAAAAAAAAAACAAAAAAAATAAGATTCATTATTATGTATTAAAAAAAAATTATATTATACTAATAAAACAATGCAGTCTCATCTATATTATATATATCTTGTGAATGATATTGTAATAACAATTGTCTTAGTTTTGGAATAGACTCAGTTGCAGTATCATGATCTACAGAAGCATCCTCTCTGTGCAATTTCACATTTGCAATTCCATGCTATTTTTTAAATTTTGCAAGCCATTCTGTTGAAAATTTAAGTTGGCCTTCTGGTATATTAAGCAACTTTGCAAATGTTTTGGCTGTTTTTGTTAAGATAGTATCACTTAATATTATAGTGGCTTGATTTCATAAAACCTATTCATGTAATGCATCATCAAGCTCAGGATATGTAATAGGCCTTGATCTTTTCATAATAAACATTTCTTCAAAATTATTGTCACTCTGTTTTAATAAGCATCCAACAGTTGATTGATAGATATTTAAACTAAACTTTTTTCAATCTATTTGGCAATATCAATATTACTAATACTTTGATTTTTTTTTTTTATATTTTAAGACCTCTAATTTCTGCTCATTTGTTAATGTAGTTTTTTTAATTTTAGAAGACATCTAAGAATATTAAGACATTATAGTGTTGAATTATAAATTATAATAAAACAAGATTATAAAAAATATAATCAAATTTTGCAAATACTTACAGTAACAGTAAGCTTATAAAAAGCTAATTTAAGAACTCTTGATCAAATTAATATTAAACAAAGATAAATTATCTTGTTATTAATATAATTTTTTTTTTTTTTTAGTTTTACATATTTATAAAAATTTTATTTTTATCTTATCTAATCATTTTGAATATAAGCCTTTTTTTTTTTTTGAGGCTTTGCAGCTATGCTATGAGTTTATTCTGATTTTATTTTCTTTATTCTTTTTAGAAACAACTAATTCTATTTAATCCTTGTGAATTTGAAGCTGCTTCTGAATTCACTTTATAATTTTATACATACAACTTTAGCCTACTATTGAACTTTCTTATTTTGAATTTAGTGTTTACATTTTACTCACAACTATGAACATTTAATTATTTGACTTTTTAGATTAATATAAGTTGGTAATTACATTTGATCAACTTAAATATATACTGTATTTAATATAATGCTAAAAAAATATGATTTAATTAAAGCATCAGATTTCAAATATAACTAGTTTTACAGACCAATCTGTAAAATTAGTACATATAATTTTTGTAATTATTTTATTATATTATTAGTGGTTTTTTTGTTCTGTTTCAGCAATATTATTATGAAGTAAAATTTATTTTGACATAGCAGAGTTACAATGCTTCAATATTAAGATAGATAAAATTTGTTAATAGTTAACATTTAGGATTTGTAAGATTACTATAATTATATTTAATTAAATTTTTAGATACAAGTTTAATAACATAATTGCAAGTTTATTGCAGTTTGCAAAATGATGTATGAAAAGCATTGCTTCACACTATACTCTTGTTTAGGCTAAGATGGCAAATTATTTATTAGGCTAGATGTGAATTTTTTATTTAAAAAGTTAAGAGATGATATAGAGTAAATAATTGACTGAGATTAGACAGGAATGACAAAGACATCCTGAGAAATTTGCAAACTTATTGTGCTTGGAGTCATTGAAAGATTGACAAGCTGGTGGTTTCCTACTTGCTAAAGCAAGCTGAGCAGATACATACAAGCTTATAATGTGAGCAGAGAAATGAGAGTGAAAAAAACAGAAGAACCACATGATCTTCTATTATTTTTAGAGAGAGTCAGAAGGGTTGAGGAACTTTTTTGTTTTTCAGGCTTATTACTGAAATAAACTCTATTTACTGCTTGTGTATTTATGCAATCCTTGTTTGCCTATATTGTTTGCTGTTGCATTGTTCACATATTGCTAGCATATGGTATTGTATTATTTGTATATGATTCTTAACCTTCAATCACTTGCCTTATTTGTGCACTTTGGTGCAATATTTGATCTGTCTACAATATTTGTAGCAGAGTCATGTAGCCATCTTGCTTTTTAATCATGTGATCTAACATCACTTTGCATCTTTAACCAAATTTGCAAATTACAGTCTGCATATACAATCATTTAATTGTGTAATTGTGTAAAGTTATTTCAAAAATATGAGCATTATTTTAAGAATATAGATATAGTAAGTTATAGATTATAAATTTATCAAATTTTTAATTAAGAAAATTACTTTACAATCACACAATCAGGTGATTGTATATGTAAACTGCAATTTGTAAAATTTGATCAAAGATTTTGCATTGATAATATAATATTAACTGTAGTTACTAAAATTATAGCCAGAAATATAAGTTTCATATATAGTTCAAGTGCTTTGGTGAATTAGAAAGTAATAATCTACTGGTTTAACTTAGAAACTAAATAAAGATTAATTTTCCAAAAGCTGTCTTAACAATATTTTTCTTATTAATAATTACTTTGAATACTACATTTTATAATAATAAATATATTTGTATTTATAATTACAATAAGAACTGAAAGATAACTCACATGTATATGCATTAGAAATATACTTCCTGTAAGATAAATCTATAAGTTTAAAATGCATTTCATATGCCTTGTATGATTTTATCATTTATATCAAGTAGTAGGAATCCACTTTAAAATATAGCTGAAGATTGTTTAATCAAGTATTTTATTTTGTACAAAACATAATATTATATGCAAGTTTGTACATACTGACACAGTACATTTTCAAAATATCAAAGCTAATAATAGCTTAATTACTAACCTTACAGAAATTAAACAACATGTTAGCAATTATTTTAATGAATAAACAGCCTACTACCCACTTGATAAAGATATTTTTAACAATAATTGAAAAGATATCTACCAACCTAATTATAGTATTAATAGAAGATAGTATACTTCTATACTTCAAGAAATCACTATTAAAGAAATTATAAGCACTATACAACAACTACTTAATAATAAAGCCTGCAGCCCAACAGGAATTAGTTATGAAATGATTAAACACTTAGATTCCAATATGCTGATAGGGTTGATCTTTAGTATAGGTGGGCAAATATGTTTATTATTTAATTATAATATATATAAATTAACTATTTTGAATCAATTTAAGTAAATTTACAAATAGTTAGGGTCAGGGTTAGAGTTATAATATAAATTGGCCTAAATTAGATGAGTTTTATATATTATAATTTTGTAATAAGTTATATATGCCCACCTATACTAAAGAAGATCTGCTAATAGCACTTACAGTATTTTTTAACAGATGTTTAATTACACAAAACATTCCCATACAATGGAAATACAACAGAATATATCCTATTTCAAAAAAATCAGAGTTTGATGAAAATCTCAACAATACATGATCTATTAGTTTAATTGAACATATTAAAAAACTATATACTAAAATCTTTACTAACAGACTATTCTATGTTTTAACAAAACATCAAATTCTCAACCTACATAACTATGTTGTACTTCCTGGCAATTTAACTAATAACCCAATTCACATACTCAATAACTTTCTTGAAGATACCAAATGTACTAAAAAACATATCTGAATTCTATCTTAGGACATGAGTAAGCTTATGATTCTGTTAACATAAACCTGTTAACTAAAGCCCTTATAAGACTTAACATGCTCTACCAATTAGTTAATATACTTACTAATCTTCTTCATGATCGATCTAACCAAATTATTACTAATCTTGGACTTACATTCTCATATGAGGTACAAGATAATATAGACCAAGGTGAAACTATAACTCCTTTTCTCTGATAAATCTACTACAATCCCTTAATAAGTCATATATATAATATATATACTGACTACACTACTACAACCAAATGGCTTACTCAAATCAGTCCTAGTAAATATCAATTTGTTACTGCTTCTATATCTGTATTGGCATATATGAATGATACACTGTGTCTTGCAAACTCAATAGAACAACTTCAAGCAATTGTCCAAACAGCTGCATCCTTCTATACAATGACTTATATAAAAGTCAACTCACATAAATCCTTTTTAACCTCAAATACCAAATCTATTATATATATCAATTTTATGAACCAATCAATTCAATCACAACCAAACAAACCTCCTTTTAAATTCCTAGACTGCTGGTTTACAGCTGCTCTACAATACACAATACAAACTAAACTAATACAACAAGAAACATTTGAACTCAATAATATACTTACAACTAAAAATATTACAGACAAATAAGCTACTTATATTATCAATACTGTAATTATCTCAACCTTAGAGTACTATATACACAACATAGTACTATCATATACAATATGCAACCAAATCATATTACAATACCTTATCACAGTAAAACACAAAGCTAAACTTTCAATATCTATACCAAATAGTACACTACTCAATCATAACATATATGATATTAAAAACATATGGGATATACAAACACAATACCATATATCAAAATTTCAACTTCTTATTAACGACTCAAGTTTAATAGACATTAGTATCCATATTTGACTCCAACAACTGCAAAACAATTTATGATCAACAACTAACATCTTACAACATTCTTATCTTATATATATAAACTTAACAAAAATATAACTACTTATAAAATAATACAACTGCTTAATAAATTTTAGCTAACTTTTTTAGCCAACTTTAATATTCTTAGACCCTACACAATTCAACATCTATATACTCCAATTGAACAATTTCTTACTACACATGAACTTTATATACAATTCAAAAAACAACTATGTACTAAAGAAATAATGTATCTTGAACAACTAACATCACATGATAACTCTGTATTACTTGACTAAAAATATATATTTCCAAAAATTCAATATATATCTAAAGGCTGTAAGCTATTATAATTTACTACTTTAGAAAATACAATCATCGCTAATCATCAATTCAGATCAATTAGTTCTCAACTACAATTATTTTATACCAACTCTATTTCATTCACTACTGAACATTACAAAAATACACCCAAACCTTAGATAATTGCTTATGATCATAAACATAACAATATTACTATAGGCAAAGCAAGAAAATACAACCAAACAGAAGACACAATTTCTATAACACATTGGCTAATTGACTTTAATACCTCACATACTCACCTATACTCTTCAGTTAACTACACTTGTAAACAATACACAGGGTGCTACCTCAATTATAATCATATACAAAACAAATGCATATTTAATTTTCCTATCAACTTTACAACCAAATTCCTAGATAGAAAAGTTAACTCCAATTCCTCTACTATACTCAATCTTCATACAAATCTACTTGATTTATTATATTCTATTGCACTACAAAACCTTACTACAATACCTCCATAACCTAATATCATTATATACAATAATGCTATACCTGACATCTTTATACAAAATCAAGCTACAGAAATTCTTCAACAAATTGCATAAAACAACTCACACTACTCACAATTTACATTTTATACTAATAGCTCTTTAAGCAATATTACCAATGACAGATGCAAAATAGGTATTGGTTGAATTCAAATCTAAAATGAGACTATATTGTATCAATATTTAGCAGAAATTAAACTTTGGCTTTCATCATACAAAGCAGAACTTATAGCAATCCTCTCTGCTGTTAGCACATGCCCAAAACAGAGTATTATTACTATTTATACTAACTCACAATCAATAATTTTCAAATACAATAAGCTCACATAGTCACCATCTACACCTAACAAAATATACTCTTTTAACTACTGGCCAATATGGCACACACTCCTAAACTTTATTACTGCATACCAAATTTAAATTAATTTCCAAAAAGTAACTGCATATAGTAGTAATATGCTAAATAACATAGCTGACAAACTAGCTAAAAACCAAAATCAACTACACACATTTAGTCTTCTTCATACTAATATATACAATCCATCATATCACCTTTATTATGACAAATATATTATAGAACAACCTACACATAGAACTATTAAAAACATTAGTAATGCCTACAATATAGTAATGTGGTCCTCTCAACATCAGATAGAAAACATCCTTCCTCTATCCTTGCAAATTAACTGGAATGCTACTTAGCTTTTTCTTAATAACAATTACAAAAGATCTACATCTTATACTAGTTTTACTTTATGTCAAGAAAAAACATTCAAAATTAAGCTAATGCTAGAAATACTACCTACATTATCTTACCTATATTCTTTTTATCCAACAATATATCCTAATCTTGATTGCATTTTATACAATACATATAACAGTTAGCTACATTGGCTAATCTGTCCAAACTCACTTACACTCAACTCAACTATCACCAATATATATAACAATTTTTTAATTATTCATGACTAGATATAACAACTACACAACTACAAGAACTACACAATAAACTTACCAATTATCTATGTCTTTCTCTAAACAATCTTATTAGAAACTACACAAATATATACACAACAATACAAGGCTTTGTTATATTTTTACTAATTAATACTATATAAGAATACACAATTAGCAATCAGCTAACATCTGACATTACAATAAAATTTCTAATTCAATTATCATAAAATATCTACAACCAAATTTGGAAACCTTACTGCATCAAACTATCTGAATGAAAGCAACAAAACAATATTCCTAACCAACTATCATATAACCAATAAACAAATTATAAAAATACATTTAGATCCTTAATACAAGTCAGAATAGTATATACTTACAGTTGCACTTGTAGTCTTTCTGACCAACAACATACTGGAGACTTTACAATTCTTATATTTGCCTATCACAAGAAAAAGCTAATAAAAAACTAACTAAATAGATATTCGAATAGATAAACTACAGTACTTCAACTAATTATATTTTATATTATCAAATCTAGATGAGTTTTAACCACTTTAGTAGGTTTAGATTGCAGATAAATTAGATAAATTAGATAATAATTTCATAGGAACCAATTCTGTAACTCTTTTCATAAATCACTTGTACCAAATTTTGCTAAAAAACATTTAATTATTCCTCAAAATTTACTAAATAAACCTTACTTGTACTCTTAAGTAAAGTTGTTGAGCTCACTTTTTTCCATCTAAGCAGCCAAGTTTCAAGTCCTAACAACACTTGGCTACTGAGAAAAGTTTCAAAAACCAAAATTTTGGGTTTTGCTCATTTAGTATACATTTTACTAAGTTAACATATTTTAATTCTTAGTAGAAAAATATCAAGCACCTCAAGCTGGTCATTTTGATATATAATATATTTTAAACAAACCAAAACTTATTAAGATACAAACAAAAAGGTAAAAACTGAAACCTGTCTTTGCAGGTTTTTTCATTGGCATTTTAGGAAAAACTGCAGAGATGTCCCAGAAATTTCACTTTTCTGGCACCCATTAAATTTCCTAAACATCCAATTAGCTCCTACAAATATACTACAATCAACAAATCACTTCTAAATAACCTAATAGCTCTTAAAATTAGGAAATTTTTCTTAAAATTAATATTACACAAATAATTTATACTATCTAAATTTTATATTTATTGCCAAAAAAGATAGTTATACACAATGCCAAGTATTATTACTGTTGAACCTGACTCTTTTGACTTTGATAATTACATCACCAAACACAGTAATAGTTTCAGTATTGTTACCTATGATAGCAATATCTAAACTCTTTAAGTTCTATTTACTAATTTCAATCCTATATTATATAACTCTCAAAATAACTTTTATTTTTTTGTTAAACCTACTGAACCTGTAATTACTATCTGTCTTTGCAAAAAATATCATATATACTTTGCCTCTCAACATATTACTATTCTAGTACATCTACAATTTACTTTCGAAAATACTCCAGACTTATCCAACTCTATGGAAATAGATTTTGATATAAAATTATTTATGTCTCTTAAAAGTCTTTCAAAATCCAAATTCTAGCCAAAACATGAAATCACCCATCTATTCCTTACCTTCTGCAGTGATATTAAAAAAACTTCTACAACTTCTGTTCCTTTTAAACCATATTTTTTTTTTTTTTTTTTTTTTTAAGATGAAGTTTTGCTCATATTTTTATTGATTTGTTTTTTTTTTTTTTAAATATTAATGATGAGGCCATGCCTCTATCTTTATTGAATATTCAATTGAGATTTTACATAAAGTACAAGTCTAC
>CAJVQA010009508.1:0-12041 GCA_910591915.1 Cetraspora pellucida | reverse complement strand
GATTGTAGCATGAGTCTGGGTCATAAATTGGTTCTTGTGATGCTTCCTTAATGTTTGATGATGAAATGGAATTCAAGGAAGTAGAAGATTCTTCTGTAGATTCGCTCACCGTATGCTCAGCTCTCACAGCTGTGAAAAGTGCCATAGCCTGCTTTGTACATTGAGTCTGGACATCATTAACTTGGTTCTCTGCATAAATGGACTTAACCACCTGTCTACTTATATCATTCTCTTCTGGAAATGGCCATGTTCAATGGAGGACATCATAATTCCAGAAGTGGTGGTTGCATTTATGTGTTCTACAGAAGATTTAATTAAAAAGGATTGTGAGAATGAGTAGTAGTGATTTCTTGTTGGAGGGTTTCTGCATATGATAATTTTTTTTTAGCTTTGTTATTATCTTTGCTAGGTTTTGGATTAAAGAAGAGGTCATCTTTAAGCTTTTTAAAGGATTGGAATTTGATTTTAAATTTTTCTTGAAGGATTTTTTAGGCTTGTAGATAGATTGTAGTTTTGTATACTTCAAGAATTTCTGGTATAGAAATTATTGGTTGTTTGAGAATATAGAAATAAGTAATCACTTAGGCAAGAAAATGTGTATAACTGGTTTTGTTATAATTTTGTTAATGGCCTGATGTTCATTAAGATTATTAATTTCATCATTCTTAGCAGCAGCTCTGAGAAAGGCATAAAAGTAAGAATAAAAATAGAAACTACGGCATTTAGGGTTTTTAACAGTATTATTGTTGTCAGAGAAGTAAGTTTCACTTCATCAGCAAGTTTGTGAAACAAAGGTAAAGGTGTAATGTTCTGAAAAGTAGTATGATGTTTTTGGTCTTTTGCGAAAATAGAAAAATCAAGATCTGGTTAAGTCCATTTGACTGAATAATTGTTTGATAGAGTACAAAAAATTTTTTAAAAAATAAATCGAAAAAGCTAGTAGACAAGTTTTCAAAGTTGTTTTCAGTATTAAGAGAAAGAATGGTGCATGGATTATCTTTGTTATGTGTACTGGTATGGATATGAAATAGAGCAGCCTTAGTACAAAATAATGATCGTTCTCTAAGAGAGTTAATTGAAGTTATTTTGAAATCTGAAGGCAGTAGTCTCTTGCATGATTCTGCAAATTTAGTAGCAATTTCATATTTGATATAATTAAAGGTTTTAGTTTCATTAATGTTGGTGAATTGTTTTTTGTAATTAGCAAAGAAGGGTTTAAACCATGATTCAAGATCAAGTCTGTATTTTTTGAAAGAGGAAATATGAAAGGTTTGTTGAAATTCTTGTTTAAGGATATTAAGTGAGATATTGATATTGTATTTTTTATCATTTTGTATTTTAAATAGAGGTTGGTTAATAGCATCTTCACTAATAAAATAGTGAAGTGAAAAACGTATTGATAGAATTTTAACTGTTTTGAAGAATTTAGCAAGGTCAATTGTTTGATATTCATTTTGTAAATAAAGATGAATTCTTGCCAAATTGATTGCCACTTGAAAGCAGTTTTGTAAAGTATAGAAAGGAATTAATTTGTATAGAAAAAGTATTTTAGCATAGTTAAGTTTAGTAAAAAGAGTTGTAGTAAATTTGTAAAGAAGCATTTTAAGAGTTGAGTATAAAATGTTGAATGGTATGGTAATTGAGTTGTCAATAGTAGAGTTATGTTAATAAATAATATTTGTAAGAAACTTAAGTTGTGCACTAGCAAGGGTTTTAATAAAATATTTAAAACTCCATTTAGATGCTTATTCAGATTCAGTTGCAGGTTTGATGATTTTTTCTGGTATGAAATTGATGAGATGAGGTTTAAGAAAATCAAAAATTTGTTGAGATAATAGTGTATTAAAGTTAGTAAATGGTTCTATTTCAGTTGTAATTAGATATTGTTGGGCCCAGTCAAGAAGATTTTCTTTTGTTTGTTATGGAATTTTTATTTTTTGCTGAGTAGATTATTTTTTCTTAAGGAGTTGAAGAAATTCTTTAAAAATTTGGATTTTTTTTCCTTTTTTGGTAAGAGCAAATTTAGTAGTAAAGAAAGCTGATCATTGTTGTTGTTTGAGAGATTTAGGTTGAATTGATGGTTTTAACTTAAGATTAGAAATACAGCTAGGATGAGTAGAATATCCACATAGGATTTTAGCAGTAAATCGAGAAAATGCTTGTTATTAGTTAGAAAAACATATAGAATATTTGATTTGTGACAGATAATACAGATATGAGTATGTTGTGTATGAGCTTTAATAGCTATAGTATTAGGTGCAAGGTCTGTAATAGTTGAAGAAGTAGCAATGGATGAGTTATCATAGTTGAATAAAAATAGAGGGATTTTGCTTATAGGGGATTAAAAGATAATATCTTTGGTTTTTTTGAATTGGTTTGGAGTTATATCCATAGGAATAACAGAACCAGAAGTTGGAAGAAGTGTTGTAGATCTTGAAGAAAGTTGGTAATAATGAGATGTAAACAGAGTATGATAAGTTTTGCAGAAATATTGAATAACAATAGGTTGATGAGGTACTTTAAAATAGTGAATTTTGTTTTTTTATTGTATTTGGTTGGGTGCACAGCAAATTAAATAGGTTTAATTTGTTGTAGGTTATTTTCTTTAGCCATGGCACCAAAGCAGTCATCGTATTTAGCCAAAAAGTAATCTAAATTATATTGATCTGGATCTTGATTAATTAATGTAAGCATGGTTGCTTTAAAAAGGAAAACAGATTTGATATTGGGGTTCTTGAGTTCGATAGGATTTCAATGATAAATAAGAAAGGATGTGATAAATAAGGGATGTGACAATTAGAGGAATGTGACAAATATAGAATGTGACAAATAGAAGGGTATTACAAAAAGTATGTGACACTTTGCAGATCTATTTGTAAGTCAAGATTAATGTTAAACAAAAAAGTTGTGTAAAATTGTAAAAATACAAATTTGTAATTAATAAATTGTGTAATATTAATTAGTAATCCTGTTTTGGCAGGTTTGGATGGGGTAGACCAGAGGCAGCCCCCCAAAAAATATAAAAAAAATTTGCAAAAAATAAAAAGAAATTTTGCAAGAGAGTTTAAGCGTATTTTGCCAATAAGTTGATCAGTTTTAGGCCGTTTTTGATGAATTTTATATCAAAATGAAGCTATGAATGAGCTCTTTCTTTTTGTTCTAAGATACAAGAGTTGTTTAATTAGTAAAATTTTAAGATAACTTGAATAGAAGTGTTTTTATATTTAATAAAAATATCTCAGTGAATAAGAGGTCCAAAGATATATAACTAGGCCGCCTAAGTGTAAAATTATGTTAGGAACAACTTTACTTAGGTGTCCAAAAGTAGTTTACTTAATAAAATATTAAATAATAATCAAATGTTTGCAGCAGAATTTGGTACAAGTGATTGTTAGAAAGAGTTAATGATTTGTGTTTCCCAAAATTTTGATGTTAAGATTAGTAAATATATAGTTTATTATACATTTTGTATATATTTTGTAAACTCTGACAAAAATTGCAATTAATTGATTAATTGTAACTATACTACTAATTAATTGATTGAGATTAAATAATTGCAATTAATTGTCTTAACAATTAAATTTTCAGTACATCTAGTAAGAAGTACTAGCAAAGAAAAAAGTAAAAAATATAATAAGCCAAACAATAAGAGATTTTAAATACAAAAAAAAAAAATAATAAGCCAGATTGCATATATAAACAACATAGTAAAATACTAATATTAAGTTATATATTATAACTAATAAATATGTTAAAAAAAAAATAAATAAATATATTAACTAATAATATATTTGACAAAACAAAAGAATAATTTGCAAAAAATATTAAAAATTAAATAGTAGAACATAAAGATTTTAGTAGTTGTAAAATACTATAATAAGAGTTAGCAATAAAACAAGTAAATAATTTACAAGCAAGATTAAACAAACAAAATAATCTTGTATAATTAATAAAACTAAAAATAATACAAGGCTGCCAAAGAGCAAATTTAATAAAATATATATAAAATTAAATAAAATATTAAAAATCAAAGCTTGTTAGAAAAATAATTTAACTTCTCTAATAATACTAAAAGCAAAAAAACTAAGAATAAATATAAAAACAGAAGATAATTTATAAACAATATTTGGCATAGTATCAGAATATGAAAGCTTTTAGAAACATGTTTGTAAAAGAAAAATAAAATTAAAATAAATTAAGTAAGTCTAATATGTCTAAACTAGCTGCTTAATATAAAAAAAGAAAGGCTAATTATATAGCAATAGCCAAAAAACTATTAAAGATAATTAAATAAAGAAAAGAAAGCAAAATAGTTTAAAGTAATAGAATTAAAGATACTCAGAAGACTAGAAAGCAAAAAAGTTAAAAAACATTTTAGGCCAAATGTGCAAAATACTTAAATAATGCAAATTAAATAAAAGTATATATTAGAAGATAAATGAAAAAAAGATTAAATAGTTTATAATATACAAAACTATAAATAACTAAGAAAAATAATTAAAAATAACAAAAAAATTTAAGCAACTCTTTTTGATAATTATTTAAACCAAACTTTTCAAAAAGCTAAACTACAAAAAAATGATATAGTTAATATATTAAACTTTATAAAAACCTTTCTGAAGTACTGTACACACATTGTTTGACATTGAAATAAAGTTAAAAAAGAGTTGCAATCTTGTAGTAACAGTTTAAAGAGCACTCTAAGACTATAGAAGGAGTAGTTGATAAAAGCCAAGATTTTTTATTAAGTAAACAATAAAATTAGATATATTAGTTCTATATAACTGTAAAACTTGCAAGGAACATCTACAAAGATTCAAATCTCACAAAAGCTAAAAGTTGGTTTACCTAGCATTTCTACTTTTTTTTTGAAAAAAATTTTGTAAAAGTGGATGATTTAGTTTACTTTCTTCTAAAGATCGATATATAAAATCATTAAAACAGTTAGCAGTATTTACTTCCTAAATAGGATTATTGATGATGTGAATTGGAAATAATACAGCAATACAAACATAACTATATATATGCCTTGAGCTGCTAGAAATCTGTTAAACACTGTTTTTAAACTAACCAGTATCTTATACTAACTCTTTATAATAAAGTCAAAGTTTTTTTTTTCTTTTTAATTTTTTGCTTAAATAATCTAAATAAATAGAAAAATAGTAAAGTAATTTTTATTTAGTATAGTTTATAATTTTTATAAGCTCTGTACAGGCTTATAATTGTGATTGTCTGATATCTGTAAATTGCAAGTTTTATGTTTGACATAGGCTTAAAATCATAACTATCAGATTTTTTGTGAATTGCAAGGTTCTTTTTTTTTTCTTATTTATCTTCTTTTCTTCTTTGCTTTGTATCTTTTATCATTTATCTCTATATTTCTATTTTTTTTATATATAATTTTTTTTTTGTTTTTTTGCTTCTCTACAAAAAAACATTATCAGATTGGTAGTATCCTATTGTAGAATAACAGTCAAACAAGCAGTCTACATCTGTTTGGGATAGTGTGGCAAGTCACACTTAGATGCAATAAGGTAGCCAGATGATATTAGGCTTAAGTATTAGAAAAGTTCTCTGTAATCTGTATAGTATTAAGAATTCTAATAAAATAATAGTGTAACTGCTAAGTTAAAAAAAAAACAAAAAAATAATTAAAAATAAGAAGAAAAATATTAATAGAATATTAGCAAATCAAAGCAAACTAATTACTAAAAGTTAGCTATTAACAATGCATAAGAGTAAATAGCAAAATTAATATGATTCTAGATGCATTAATAAAGAAAGACAACAACAAAATTAAAATAGCAATAAACAAAATAAAAAAAATAAAGACAGACAGATTAGAAATTAAAAAATAAAAGCTTGAAGAACTTATAATAATATAAGAGTTAATAGTAAAGATAATTAAATAACTAAGATTGAAAAAAAAAATTAGTTAAAAAATAATAAAAATCCAAGAAATAATATAATAAAAAATAAGATCAATTATATTATATATACAAATAAGACAGTAAATATAAAAATTAGAGAAGAAACATTAATCAAAAATAATATAAGTATAAGATAGATTTAAACAAATAAAACACAAAAATAATTAAAAAAAGAGGTAATACTAGAACTAAAAAAATAATAAATATTAATAATAGCAAGTTAGTAATAATCTAAACAGCAATAAGATCTTTAAAAAAAAAAATACAATATGAATAATAAAAATTATAAACATTATTTTTTTTTTATAAAAATATTAACAGTAAGGCCATGCCTTTAACTTTATTAAAATTCAATTAAAGTTTTTACAAAAAAAAGCTTGCTTTTAAATTACATATGAAGAATAAAAACTCAGATATATAATCTGTAACCTAAACCTATAAAAGTGGCCAAAGCTCATCTAGATTTGAATTTGAGTAATAATATAAGAGAGAGAAGTATAATATTTAATCTATTAGATAGTCCAAAGATCAATTTTAGTAATAATTTGTGGTATTGAAATAATTATAAACATTGTTAAGATGAAAAACATACAGATAAAGTTAGTAAAATAAAAAGTTACAATAAAAATAAATAGAATAACAAAGCTGATAGTTTGTAAAAAAAAAAGCAATAAGCAAGAAAATATATAGTACAGACCAAAAAAGTTAATTGCAAAGAGGTAAAATACTGTTTAGAGTAGAAAACAAATAAACTAACATATTAGTAAGATTGTTATACAAATTAGTAATAAATATAAGATTAAAAGCAAAGTAGAAAAAAATAAGTACAATTAAAGACTTAGAACCAAAAGCAGAAATTATAATTTATAATTAGACATATTTTTAAAAAAGGCTAAAAGCAACTAAAAAAATATACTGTATAACAAAAAGAAGTAATGCCAAAAAAAATATATTTATAAATACATAATAGATAACTTTATAATTTTAAAAGGACTTAAGAAAAAAAGGCAAATATATATATAATAACAAAATGTCATATTTCAAAACAAAGTAAAAGAACACAAATATACTTAGCATTATGCAAATAACAAAAAAATCTTTAGAAAAGAATCCAAAAAGTAACTATTATAACAGCTTAAAAAAGGCTAAAAAAAAATTACAAATATCTTTATATATATTATATATTGTACTTTTTAGAAAAAACAGAGATAGAGAAAATAAAATAAAAAAAAGCACTAATCAAAGGTCTAATTCTAAAAAAAAATAAAAAACAGATTAACACAGCTTCTAACTATAAATTAAAACAACAGTTTTTAAACATTCTATAAACAGATATAAAAAATACAATATTAAAAAATTAATAAATAGAAAAAAAAAGAATAATAAGTAAAATAAAGAGAAAAACTAAAAAAAAAATCAAGCAAGAAAAAAAAGCAAATCAGTAAAAAATAGAAAAAAGAAAAGAGAAAGCAAAAGAAAAAAAATTTAAAGAAATAAACTAAAAAACCAATATTAAAGCTTGTTGTAAAAAGAAGAAAACCTTTTTATTATAGACTTTAAGTAGTCAGACAAGCAGCTTACTTCTGCTTAAAATAATGTGACAAATTCTATATAAGTATTATTATAGTAGTTAGATAATGCTAAACTTAGTTATAAGAAATATTTATATAAATGCAAATATAATTTTAAAAATCTTAATAAAGTACTAGCATAACTGCTTAAAAGAAAAAATATTAATTAATTGATCTGTTGTATCTAATTTAATTAAAAAAATAACAACTAACTAATCAATTAATGATTTGTAATACTAGATTCGATTTGTTTATTAGAAATAATATTCAGTTAAATTTTTTTTTAACTTCAACAAAATTGATATTATTAATTTATCAGAAATAATATTTTGGTATTAATTATAATTAATATAAATCAATTACAATTATTTTATAACTTGTAATTAATATTAATTTTTTTAAAAATTTAATAATGCATGTTTTAAAAAATTAAAAAACTATTTAAATACTGTTTCAAAACTATAAGTATTTTAATTTTAATAACTTTATAGTATCAAATTAAAGTTTTTATATAACTTTTGTTATATAAATTAAATAAATAGTTTTTTTTGCTTTTATTAAGCTATTGGTTATTAGCAGCTACTGCCTTTATTGTAATTTTAATTATAGCTATATAAATTGTACAAGATAAGTGTACAACTAGCCATATATACAGCTTTTGGCTATTTAATTAAGTAGTCTATTTGCAGGTTCTATACTAGCTGTCATATTTGTAATTTGCTAAAATATTATTTAATTAAACATTCTGATCTCTATATTACATTTGACAAATAATCATACAAGTTCTTATATATCTAAGTGCTGTTTAACTTAACTCTGACTATTTGGATTAAAAGTCTGAAAAACAAGCAAAAGTATACTAAAGTACTGAAGATATGCTATAAAATAGAGGTTAGAGTTTAGTGAACTCTACAAAGGCATAGCAGTTAAATAATATAACTCTAATTGCAAATATTAGTTCTATTATAGTAATACTTAGATCAATTATAAAAATGAATACAGAAGGCTCTAAAAAGTTTATCTTAAGAATAAAATAGTTCTAAGATTAAAACAATAATTTGGGCTTAACTTAGTAATATTAACACAGATACAGATTCAAAAGATTTAAAATAAAACATCTAAGCAAAAAATAATTAGTTAAAAACTTTTTAATAGATTCTTTAAATAGGTAATATAAAACAGTTACATATATAGCTAATTGTACATTCTTTCTGTACTAGTTTATAGAATTATATTACTAAAAAAATTATTTAATAAAAATTAAAAGACCTAAAAGATCATCTTAAAAAAAAATAAAATAAAATAAAACAAAACTAAACATATAATAATATATATTTTACTAAAATTAAAACAAAAAACTGTTTAATGTTTATTATAAACAGAATAGTCATAAAAAAAACACAAAAGAAAACATAGATTAAACAAAATTAGTTATTAAAAATATAAAACAATATAGGTTAAACAGATTACAAATTAAGTGTATACAAGATTGCTTGAAATAAAAATACAAAAAAATTTAGCAAATATAACAAGACCAAAAAAATGCCTTCTTTAATTTTTTACAACTTTGGAACAAAACTTTAAATAATACTTTCTTATAATAACAATAATTATAATAACATTATTATTAACTTTCTTAGTATTACATCTTTGTATTTTAATACAATATCAAGACTAATTAATAGAACTTCAAGTTTATAAGACCAAATTGTAAAAATTTGAAATAAGTTGCTTAAAACTCAATCTTATATAAAACAGATACAGTTAGCTTATGCTTACTATTTAGGTAAAATAATAGAAGAAAATTCTCTTAAAAGAATAATGATAAACAATAAATTTTTAATTATTATTATAAGGCTTTTATTAGAGTCTAATATTTTTAAAAATTTTGAAATAAAACAAGTTTTCAAAACTACTAATACAATATTTTTCAAAATTAATAGTCTATTTACAACTAATTATCATGCTTTATTCTAATTTTTGCAAAACTTAAAACTAAATAAGAAAAAATCTTGATATTAAAATTTTTACATTTTTAATTATAACTTTTGATGTATTAAACTTAATTAGATAAAACAATTACTATTAGATTCAGCTTTTTGAAACAATTTTAATGAGTATAAAATTATATAATTTTGATTATTAGATCACAAGATTAGAATAATTTTAATGAAATACTAATTTTAATACATGTAACTTAAATATAAATAGTTAAATTAGCAATCAAATAACAACTCTCCTTAATGATCATTTGGACACAAAATAGCCAGAAGAAAAAAGAAAATTTTTGCAAAACAGTGATAGGAAACACCTTAAGTAGCATTAGATAAAAAGAAGCAGCAATATAAAAAACAATAAAAAGTATAAAAGAAAAGTATACTGCAAAACTAATAGTATAGCTACAAAGAAAAGAAAAAAAACTTGGAAAAATTTTCTTGAAAACAGCAACAGTAAGGAATTGCTACTAGACCCTATATGTAGATCTGTTTACATTATACAGAAACACAAAACATCAAAACAAAAACAGACATATGCAGACTACCAAATTAGAATAGATAGACAGGTTATGCAACAAATAAACAAAGTATATATAAGAAAAATAAAGTACATAGGAAATTTAAGGAACCAATCAGAAATACATAGGCATAAATACAATATGAAATTAGAAGAATATAGAAAAAGTCTATCAACAATCTTTATGAGAAGGGCATACTGGGTGATAAACAGAATACACAATAAAATATTCTTCAACCAGTCAAGTAAGACATATGTAATGCCAGACAAAGAAGACAAGATCATTGCAATGCTTACAGAGCAAAAACCAGAAAAAGTTGTATTGTTAAGAGTGACAAGAGAACTAATTGAAAAAGCAAAAAAAAAATAGCCAAAAAAGAAATTAGATTTTACAGAACAAGATAGAAATATGATGGCAATTGAGCTTAAAGAAAAAGATGAACAAGAAAAAGAAAAATTAGTATAACAAGAAGCAATAAAAAAAAAGGAAGAACAAGAAAACATGCATAAAGAAAACCAAGAAAATAAAAAAAGGACAGAAAAAGAAGATACAAACAAAAGAAGACTACTAGATAAGAACTTTTTAACAATAAAAGAAGCAAGAACAGAGGTAAGTTTTGAAAGCTAAAAGAGAAATTATTGATACAGAGAATAGAAACCAGAAAAGAACAAACAAAAGAGACCAAAACAAGAAGACATAAAAATGAATTGCAAAGAATTGAGATAAGGTTCAACAACAGAAGAATAAAAAAAAAAAAAAAAGCAAAAAGTCAAGAGAGAAATAGATATAGTAGGAATTCCTTTAGAAGAAAGTATATAAACACTAAGCAAAAAGAATTGCAGCAAAGACAGCAGTCTATTAGTCAACATTTCTGTATACAATATATCTAGAGAGTCAAAAGTAAAACATATAAAGTTTATTAGCTGGTTATTAAAAGATAATAAACATATTAAGGACATTAGAGAAGTTTTTAAGTAAGGAAATCTGTAAATTGAAGTGGACTTTGACTGTGAATTTGGCAGAAATAAAGTAATACAAAGAATCAGTAAAAAGAAAAGTGACTGATACAGAATGATACTAAAGGAAGACAAAAAAGAAAGAAGCAAAAGAAGCTTAAAGAAGAATACCAAAATAAAAAGGCTAAAATATTAGACAATAAAAGAAAAGAATATAGAAAAGAAAAAAATAAAGATGAACCAAAAAAAGACCAAAAAGGCAATAATAACAAAAAAACAAAAGACAAAAAATTCATAACAATTTGGAATTTGCCAACAAGTATAAATAGAAAAGACTAGAATATATTTACAAAAGATTTAAAAAAACATATGTGACAAGAATTAAGAGATCCAAATTTAAGTCTCTTGCAGTAATCCAAATAGAAGAAATAAAAAAAGGAAGCACTTCATGGTTTATACTGGTCAACAGCAATAAACTAGTAAGAGTAACAGAAGGAGAAGAATACTACAAGGCAAGACAAAAGCAAAGGCAGTATATAGCAAACTTAACAGAACTGCCAAATAATAACTTAGAGGTTTTATTACTATGATGTCTAAGAAGCAAAGATGCAAAATCAGTTTACATCCATCAAATAAAAATGAAAATCAAAAAAAAAACTGTGATAATTATATTTACAACAAAAAAAAAGATGAAAACAGCTCAGTCTAAGCCAATTATATATAACAACTTTTGAGTATACTGAGTAAATGAAAGAGCAAGAGAAATAAAAGAAGAGAAAGTTCCAGAAAAAGAAGAGAAAAAAGCTGAAATAGGACTAGTTAAAACTTATGAAGAGAATGTACAGAAATAAAAAGTGATTTTCAGATACAAAATATAGAAGAATACACAGGTTGAACAAATAAATAAAGGGTAAATAATAGGTAAATAACAAAAAAAAAAACTGCCATTATTCTACTCTATATCCACCAAATAATGGCAGCATAACAGCAATATAACAGTAGAATAACAGTAAAATAACAGAAGGTTTGTCAATATGAGTAACATAATAGTAACATAATAGCAAAATAA
>CAJVQA010009507.1:0-12042 GCA_910591915.1 Cetraspora pellucida | reverse complement strand
CTAAATGTAGCTAAATTAATTATAATAATTAGCATGTAATTAAGAAAAGACTTAGAAAAATAATGAAAAAGAAAATTTACAGAAAAATTATAGTATTGTTATACTAAACTTTAGAATGAATATAAAAGTAACAAAATTAGCTAACAATATTAACACAAGATAAGATAAAGTGCAAAAGAAATACAGCAGCAACTAAAAACCAAACACCTAAGCAACAGGCCTTTTGGCCAATATACAACTTTCTGTTTAAAGCAACAAAGCAAATTAAAATAGAAAGCTATAATACTAGAAGCAAGGCCAGTAGCAACATTAAAAAAACAAACTCAAAAGAAAACAAAATATATATAAATAGCACAGCCACAAAGGCAAAAAAACTTTATACCAACTCTGCTTTATCATACAAATAACTAAAAAGTAGTAAAACTGATTTAACTTAGACCACACAAAGTTAATTTTTTGGTTCTTATAATCTGGCCAGATCTATAAAACCAAGTTAGAAAATTAAAATTTATTGAGGTACAGCAAAGAATCAGCCAATTAGAATTGGTAGTAAAATATTACAATCACTTGTTGTACTGTAATTGGTTGATTTATCATCATATAATATAAGTAACAAGAGGAAATAACTCTAGCATCATCCTCAAAAAATAGTAGCCAGACAGATTTGTCAGGTACATGTTATTATGTGATTTAGATTTGATTATTAACAATTTTGATTACAAATTAAAAAAAGTTGATATACTTATAAAATTTACTATTATTATCACTATGTACTTGTAAAATTTATTATCATTACTAAATAGAAATAAAAAACAAATGCTTGTATGTAAAAAAATTAAATTTAATTATAAATATAACCAAAAAAAATATAAACAATAAAATTTTAAGTGATTCATGTTATTCATTAAAAAAATTCTTATAAAAAACTTAGAGACCATATTTATTGTTTGATAATGATTCTTAAATATACTAAGAACATTTTCTGATTAGTAATTAAATTGTTTATCAAATCCAAATTACATAATAACATGAACCTAGCAGATCTGTCTGGCTACTATTTTTTAAGGATGATGCTAGAGTTATTAAAGAAGAATCATTAATTTATACTAAGTGAGGAATTATATTCATCACACTTGAAGTATATATAAATTATTTTAATTTAACTGATCACCTTATATAAATGACAAGGTAAGGATAATATACATTTTAGAGTAAACTCAAAATAAATAATTTTATTGATGATTAATTATATTATATGTAACATTAATGTTGATAGCTTTAGTGAATAGAAAAGCAATAAATTTATTTAATAAGTTTGCTTTAAATAAATTTTACAACTATATACTAATGAAAGTATTATAATTCATAGTGGTTTGAGATAAACTTAGATATAGGATTTGTTAGTATTACTTTCACTGACTGGTTTCTGACTATAACATTTTTTGAATTATTCATTCTAACACATTTATTACAAACTGGTCACATATTTCTTGAAACTGCTTTCTTATTAGAAACACTAGTACTACTACACAAGTAATATATAATAGGGTAAATTTTTGCTAATTAATACAGCTTTTCTATTAGAAAAACACATATTAAGGAATTATTTACAAAGACTCAAATAAATAGTTTCTGAACAGAATCTTTAATATTTTTTGTACTGCTATTAGTAAGATCTCTGGATTCAGTATTACCATAATTAACACTATCTTGATCAGTTTGATCATTTTTATTTTTATTAAGATCTGCATCATGTTCGTACTCATTATTAAAATTATCATAACCTTTATCATTATAATTATCATCACTATTATCACTATCATCACCTTTATCATCATTTTTTTTATTATGCTCATCAAGAGATTTTGATGATATTGCTGACATTAGTTAACTAGTATTCTTAAATGTTGTTTTATATGAATATAAGATCATCTCTAGGAATTAATAAAGCATTTTGTGATCCTTATCTGATAACTTTCTTGAACTAAATAAAAGTTGTTGTTTATCACAATTCACACAAGTAACAGTAATCCCAATATTTTTAGCATAAAATGCAGAAGGGCAAAAAGGCATTGTATACTTCTTATATTTTTTAACATTTGATTTTGATTTGTAGCAAGAGGGTCTATATTGTTCATTTGTTTCACTTCGATATAATTCTTCAAAAGACTTATAATGCAGATCATTTTCCAAAATTGAATCTGAAAGAAGATGAAACTGGTCAAATATCTTGCATGTACATTGAGGAGGTCTGCAAATAGTGCAATTATCTTTTCAGCATTTCTTGATTGTAAAGAAATAATAGCATATTATACAACAATGATCATAAAATTTTTTTAAGTATAGCTTTTAAGAAAAAGAAAAAAACCAACCTATTAGTATATGTTTTATCTGCATATTAGCATTGATTTGTATACTAATTACTTACTCTTTGCTTTACATGTTCCATTGTACTAATAACACAAGTCATGGTATCATCAACCAAGTAAATTGTTTTCTAAAAATTTTCTATTTTCTCATCTGTTATGGTGCTAAATTTTCAAATAGCTCATCTTTTAAAAACTGTCTTTTGAATACCTTATGAATAAGATAAATAGGTTCTTGGATACTTTTTAAGAGTTTGTCTTTAAAGGTAGGATTCAATTCCACAATATCCCTAATTTTTTTTATTAAATTTACTTTACTAAAAAGCTTTTTATAATTGTTATTTATCTTGGAGCACATCAATCTGATACTTTGCAGTTCAAGATTAAGTATTAACATTACATATTCAACTGGGTTCTTCAATAAATAAAAAGGTGGTGTTCTTATTGCTACAAAATAATTGAGATCCAATTTCAAGAATAAACAAATATATGATAATTGAACTCTTATGAACATGCATCTGTGATCAAATTCATTATCTGTGTAAAGACACAGTATTGATTTATTTATTTCATTTGTTAAAAAAGTGTTATAGAGCTTCATTATGTGCTGCAAAGAAGAGAAGAGTTGAAATATTAGATCTTTTAATCCTATTTTTACTTTATCTGAATAGAAATTATCACTGATTATTTTTGAGATATTACATATCATTATAACACTCAAAATTATTCAGTTTTAGTATAATCATAATTATTTACTGTAAATGTTGTATCTTTTTTAATTATTACTTGCTTGTCTCTTACACTGCTGCCACAGAGTGTTCAGGTTCTTCAATTTTGCATTAATGTTTGTCATCAAAAAACACAAGTATTGTAATATCACAAAACTTAACAGAAAACTCTTTCTTATACCAAAAAAATGCTGAAGCATAGTGAGCATCTGAATGGTCTGCACATAATTGCCAGGCTTGTATCATAAATTTTAGAGATAAGTAACCTTTATATTATAAACTATTTTTAAATATTAAATTTTTAGACCAAAATTGTAATCTTAAACATTGTTTACTAGGAATTGACATGTTAGCTGGACATTTATGTTCAATTTATCAGTGCAAATCATTTACTGAAATAGCTGTTGTGAGATGTACAATCTGATCATAGTGATGCTCATCAACTGCAATGATAAGATTTGCAGTCTTTTCTGCAAGAAAATTTGCTACCACATTCCAAAAAACTTTATATTTTTCTGGACTTTCTTTGTTATAGTTATACAAGTCAATAGTAACATCAGAATTATCTAACTTTAAGACAAGCTATTTAATGAGCATCAACTTTTGCTTCATTTACAGACTTAGCAGCTAATGTATCACCTGATAGCATTCTATATATCATTTATAATAAGTTAATTTTTCTTTTGCCAATAGGAGCTTATAGGTGTGAAATAAATTAATTCTCATAGCATAAATATAGTATTGAGATGCATTATTCTGTAGTTCTTTTACAATGTATGCATCTTCTTGTAACATTTTGGTTTCTTCAGCATTTTTTTTAATTTTCTAGATCAAAATAGCATTGTATGTATTATTGCCTAAATTATATTGATATTCACTAATTTTAAACATAAATGCTTATAGAAGACCTTGTATAAACTGTAATTGTTGCCTAAGATTAAGTAAAATAGTAAGTTAAATAATATATATGATATAATATATGTATTTAATTATATATTTACATTGAATCTAAGGGCAAATATTCTTCTATATTGAATGGTCTCCAGAGTTGAAATTTTTGTAAAGTATTTTTGAGCTCTTAATATCATGTTTGATAATATGGCTTTATCCAATTATTGGCTTCATGGATTTTTAATGATGTGGCTTCCTCAATGCTTCAAACAAAAACTTTACTTGTATGATTACTTGCAATTACTTTTTGCTACTATTGTAAATAATTTATATAATTAGAAATTACAACAATTAACTCTTCAAATTCTTCATATAGCTAGCTAAAAGTTGTTGACTATATTTATAAAGAAGAAAAATATGGCACAAGCACTTGACAATAAAGGTTGAGTTTATCTGTGACAAATGGCCTCCTAGCTTCTTTATATAATTTTGGATTTGCATAATCTAAAAACTCATAAAATAGATAAGAGATATGGAAGCTTCTATATTCCAATATTTTATAATCATATATGTTTATATAGCAAAGCATTTTGGATAAGATGCTAATAAACAGTTTTTCCTGATTATTAGTATATGTTTGCATTAACCAGCCATTACCATGAGATTTGATCTAGTTGATTATATCTAATCTTAATATTTGTTTATGATTTGGCTTTTTCAAATATACAAAATTAGGAATATACAATTTATTCTTATTTCATTTTGCTGTTTGTATAAAAATATCTAAACCATTTTGGTAATTATAAGATACTACTTTCTTATGCAAATGATAATGGATATTTGTTCCAAATATATTAGTAAGTTTGATAATATTACAATCAGAGCTTGTTAGTATAACTTTTGCTAAATTTGCTAGTTTAATTATTTTGATAGATTTAACTTGTTCAAAATCTAAGTTTGGTACTAATATTTTTTGAATAAGTTTTTGAAAAATTCTTTTACTAACATTTTATAGGAAATTAGATGAATATACCATTCATATAATATTTTTGAATCTTGTGAAATATGTATATTTGCAATAGTTATTTTAAAAGTTTGACTAAACTGGTAAGCAAAAAGGTTGCATTTAGAGTTTTATTCAAGGTCAAAAAGCACTATTTAAATACATTTTCTGTGATCTAATTCTACACTTAATCTAATTTTTTTCTACTTATTATCAAGCAATGATGCCTATACTATTTTTCTAACTTACACTTTTCAAATAACAGTTATATTTTTTTTGCATTATCTGGTTGGCTTTGAATCAATTCATGACTTATTTAAACATAACTTCTCACATTGATCTGGTTGGCTTTAAATCTTTTTATGACTTATTTAGACATAGCTTAGATCTTCAAAAAAGAACTATTAATATAGAATAGTTTTCTATATTTGGAATAACTATACAGTCTTTGCGTTATTCAAATTTTTTTAAGAGCATTACTAAATTTAACTTTCAGTATACTAGCTAAGTAATAGATAATAAATATATATAGAAGAATATTTAAGTTCTGTATAATACATTTTAATCTTTTAAGAAACATATAATTTAATAAATAATTATACTAAAAATTATACTTAAATGATTTTTTTAGATAAGTGAATTTGATATCTTTGAATCTTAAATTATAGTATGCATCTACAATAAGGACTATATACATTTTGTTAATTTACTTTGAAAAACAATGAAGCTAGAACAACAATTGTTTGAAAAGTTCAGTACTGATTAAAATCAAAAAATTCAACATGCTGAATAATGCCATTCAGTGTTCATAGGCAGAAATTCATCTGATTGGCTAATGTAAATCAATTGCCCAGATAACTTATTTATATATTTTAAAGTACTTTTTGAAAATGCAACTTTACACAAGTAACTATTCTTAACAAACATAATCTTTAGCTTTAAAGAAAAGATTGTTAGTATATTGCCTTAGCTATCAGTATTGTTTGATTTGATGAACATACATTAAATACTAGCATCTTAATAAAAGATGAAATTTTAAGCTTTAGTATCATTTTAAGCAAACTACTAAATTTTTCTTTTACTTTTCTCTGTTTTTATATTCAATATGTCAACTAAATAACTTTCAAAAACTTATCTGGCAAACTAAACTAAACTGCTTAAAATATTTTATAATTTATTGCAAATTTTTAATTCAGAATATATTTATGTTAATTTCATAGTAGTAATATTTTGAGTTATGCCATATATTGCTCCAAAAGTTTTATTTGGTTAAAAGTTTATGCAAGCTGATAATATTTATAGTTTTAGAGTTATTATAACAGATACATTGGCTAAATAAAGAACTTTTGATGGTTATCAATTTGGTATTGATCTTGCAAATAGAATTACATCTGAAACTCCTAATTACTTACCAAATTAGAAAGGCAATGCATAAATTTGAATCTTGATATTTATTATGTTTAGAAGGTTAGATATTTTCAGTATTTTTAAAATTTTTTGTCTAAATCAAAATTACATATAGGATTGGTCACTCTGGTCTAGTCCATTCTGGTCTTCAATAATCCAGTTCTGTAATAATTATCAGTTCTATTTAGTTAGTCTTTTACAGCTATTTTTATAGATTCTAAAAAAGCTGAAAAAATTAACTAACTGAATACTTGTTGATCAATAAGTTTTGATAAACTTTTTATTTGAATGTAATCATATCCAAATTAAAGTTTATTAAAACCTATCAAAGCAGCAAATATTCAGTCAGTTAATTTTTTTTAGCTTTTTCAGAATTTATAAAAATAGCTGTAAAATAATTTGTTTCCATGTGAGCAGATTTTACCTTTTATAAAATTGACTATTTGTGATGAAGGTGTTTATGTTGTTAAGATTAGTAATAAGTAATTTACTATTTTAGAATTAATAATATAACTATTTTTACTGGTTTTACTTTGCCATATGTATAATAATTTAAAGTTTATATAACTAATTATATTAATTAAAGTTTATTTCAAAGTATATTTATAAACTAATATAAACTGATTAAAAACTAATTATATTAATTATTTTGTATAATAATATTCCTTTGAAGCTAAAATAGTTTTTTACAGTGATGTTACCCAGATTAGATTATTATATAACATTAATTAAACTGAGTATTGAAATTAATTATAATAATATTGTGTCATTTTAAGTTTAATAAATTTTTTTATTATAAAATTTTTTACTAGATATCTGGGTTATATTTTTAAAATAAAAATTTTTAATTAAATAAATTTTTTAATTAGAAAAAAAAATCTGGGTTGGTATGTCAATTTGCAAAATTAAATGTTCTGGGAATTAGAAAATTATTTTTGATTGGCCTTAGATAAAAACAAAAATAATATTATCATTAGATAACAATAACAAAATAAAATCAGATCAAATAAGTTTTAACAACAATATGTCAAAAATAAAAAGTGATAACAACAACTAATTTAAAACAAACAACAACAATTAATCAAATATAAATATACAACAAAACAAAAGTATAAACATAATATCAAACCAAAATAATATAGTAAATTTACAGAAATACACATAAGACCACAACAATAAAGTATTATTAACTAAGAACCAAAACACAATGTTATTAGCAAATAGTAACTACATAAAACTAAAAGTTAACATATAGCAAAAGCATAGTAACTCAACAATAAAGCAAGCAACAACACAAGCAACATATAGACAAATAATACAAAAAACATAGTACAGCCTAGCAATAGACAAAGCACAAAATAGAATAATTACATAGAAAAGTAAACACAAGAAATTAATAAAAAACTAGAAAAAGAAATTAACCTAGTATTCAATAAAGCTCTATAGAATTATAATAAAATAGTAATCATACTTCGAAGCAAAAAAGAAATCCAAGAATTTATTCAATACAAAATGCAAATTAAGTCTACAAGCCAGGCACAACATTTAGCAATTAAAGCTAAATTTAGACATAAAATGCCACCTTTTTCTTTCTTTTACAAGAGTAAAAAAATCAACTCTATAGTATCAGAAAGCTTATGAAAACCTCTTTCAAGAAGCTTTAAAAAATTATAAAATAACTAACAAGATAACTATAACTAATAAACAAACAAGAGATCAAATTTACCAAAAACTATAACAAATAATTATAATTAATTATCTAACTAACACAAAGTTTTATAAAATATTAACAAAGCAAATTTACTATCTTATTAAATACTACAAATAATTTACCAAAGACAAAACAATTAAAAACAATAAAGAACTATATAAAATAATACAAAAAGCAACTACATTATATCTTGAACAACTATTATCAAACTCTAGTTAAATTTTAAAAAACATAGCTCAGATGCTTTTTTTCAATTTGTCTATACAACAAAAAATTTATACTAAAGCAGTTGTTGCAACATTATATAAAGTATATTAGTTTGACAAACTACTAAAAGCTTATTTTATATTACTAGAACTACTTTTAAGTAGGTTTGCTAATCTAAATCCAAAGATCAAATATCTTTTCCTAATTACAAAAAGAAGCCAACTTAGAGAACTTGCAGATATAACTATACAACTAAAAACTACTACACTTTTGATAGAATTTCAAATAATTACTTCAATTTAATATTACTAAGAAAACTATTATCTGTAGTCTATTAAGACCAGGAGCTTACATATAAATTGCACTTTCTAATAGATCTTTAAAATTCAGACACAAACCTTATAAAAACAATCTAAATGCTTAGAGAAAACTATTTTTTTAAAAAACTACCCAATAACTATTTAATTACTTAATTGCATCTACCAAAAAAAACTAACAAAATTTGAACAACTGATATATTTATATATCTAATAATAAACAAACTACAAGCAAAAAAGTTTATTAAACAAATTTAACTATGGTATAAGTTTTTATTTTCATATTATAATAGCAAATTCAACAGACAACATCCAAAAAATTGATAACAACAAAACTACTAAAAAAAACATACTCTTTTATAAAATTTCAATGACTTGAATTTAAATAAATCAACAATCAGGTTATATGCAATCTAACAAAACAACTAACAATATACAAATTAAGCCTAACATCTCATAAACTTTAATAAAACTGCAAGAAAGGTTAAAAAAATTTACAAGTTTTATATATATTAATATACTAATAAACTAACAAAAAGATATTACAAACATTCTGATAATTCTTTAACAGTACTTTTATATTAAAACAATACCTAATTATTTATTACAACTATTACCATTCTCAGAACCAAACTGAAACTTCTTTATATAATTCAAATAATAACAAAATCTAATTTAACAAATACAAACAATTTAAACAAAACATTAACTAAACATCAAATAAATTATAATATACTAAACAATATAAAAATTCTAATATACAACATTCAAAATGCAAACAACAAACTAAAAATATAAAAATAGCTAAAATTCTGTTACAAAAATAATTATAATAGAATTAGTATGACTAAAACAAAACTTGCAAAATTTATATATACAAATTAAATTATCAAATTTCAATTATAATGTATATACATTAAATAGTAAAAAAACAAGAATCAAGTATAGGTATTGCAATAGTAGTATTCAAATTTCTTTAACTATATATATATAATATTTAAACACTAGTAGATATAGCAATAATAATTGACATTTTCTTTACATAAAACTAAAAAATAAAAGTAATATCTGTTTATTTACTATTTAACAACAAAATGTTAAACAAAAACACATAACAAAAATTATTATATAAATTATTTTTAGCTATATATGCATTTATAGCACTATAGTTTTTGATGACTTTAACTATGACAGACAAGAACATAAAACTTAGCCTATAATACAATTGTTTATAGCAATGCAAGCTCAAGGCATAAACAGTCTTTTAAAATACTTTAACATCAATCTGCCTATCTGAACAAAAGAATTACTACAAAACCAATAAATTATATATAAATATTTAGCATATTGCTACTTAATATAACTCAACTACAAAAAAATATTAATTATATCAATAAACTCTTTTTGCTGATCCTTATAACCAAAATCAAAACAGATAGAAAACTATAGAAATTACAAAAACTAGCAAGTAAAAGCATAGTTGTCAATTAAGCAAAGTTAAAGCTTGTTAAAAATTAGATATAGTTTGTTAGAATAGTAGACCAAGTTGACAGCAATATAGTAGCCACCTTTAATTTTTAGAAGAAATTTTGCTTGTTAAAAATTTTAATAGACAAAAAAGAAATCACAAAAACTCTGTACTGCAGATCATACATGTGACATGTAAAACAAGTTAAAGTAAACAGTAAACACAACAAAACAAATAAACAAACATGCAATCTTGCAGATAAACAAATAAATACAGATATAAATAGAAAATATGTATTAAATATATACAATATAAATATAGAAATAATGCAAAAAAGTGTGACATAAAAAGTTTAACTAGTTTTTACTAAAATCGACTAGTGCAAGAAATTAGAAAAGTATCATGACATGTTTAATAAATTTGACAGAATACAAAAAGAATTACTAGACAGTTATAAATCAAGAGTTTTAAAAAAAGATAAAGATTTAGCCAGACTAGTTGGCACTGAAGCAGTCTTAGTCTGTATGTTTAGAAACTTAATTGAAATATATAATTACTATAAGTATATATGAGTAAGAGACAGTGAGAAACCAAAGAAGAAATAGTATAGAGCAATTAAACGAAGACAAAATGAATAAAGAAGTATTGCTAGAGCAAGGATGTGAATGCATGAATTATGGTATACTAGAAAAGTAAGCAGAAAAAAGTCTAGTAAAGAAAGATAAAGAAGTAAAAGAAAGTAAAACAAAGGAAAACAATCAGCAAAAGAACACAACTGATAATATAAGAATAAGTGAAAAGTATAAGACAGACAAAGAAGAAGTAGTTCACAAAGAAAAAAAAACACCTGAAGTAATCATGAACATTGAACAAATGCAAAAAAAACAAATAAAAGAACAAAGCTTACAAATAAAACAATAAGAATGCATGAAAATAGCAAGTTAGAAAACAATATCTATACAATGTGGGACATTCCAGTAAAAGTGAGACCAGCATGTATAAGAAAGTATCTACAGTTTTACAGTAGAATTAGGTTCATTCAGTAAAAAAGTTTTGGTAATAGCAAAGCTGCAATATTTGCTATTGAGTTTAGAAATAAAAACAGAAAATCAATACTTGATCAGGCATGCTTAGTGCACTTTGAGGAAAGCAAATTTTGTAGAGTTACTTCAGGTACTTATGTAAGTGAGATATTAGAAAGTAGAGCATAATATAAGACAATAATTAGAAATATTCCAACAACAGCAATAGAGGTACTATTGTTAAGACAACTAAAAGCAATAAAGGTAAAAGCAGTTTATGTTTTAGTAAATAGAAACAAAAACCAACAAAAAACTGCATCAGTTTGCTTCAAAACAGAAGAAGATTTAATAATAGCTACTAGTAAGGAGCCATACTATTACAATACGAGATTAGAGTAATATAATAAAAGAGCATTCAAGAATATTAAAATCAAAAAAAAAGAAAACAAAGATGTAAAGGAATATTATGTAAATAGAAGTTTACAGTATAGAAGACATTTGAAAAGTCAAGAAAACATTAAGAAGAAAGTGAGTAATAAAGAAAACTGGCAGAGAAAAAATAAAGAAGTTGATATAAAATATAATGATAACATGCAGACAAAAGCAATATATACAAAGAAGTCAAAAAACAAGCTACAAAATGTTCTTAGAAGAATATTAAAAAGACTAGATGATATTAAAGAAAGACAATTAGGAAGCTTGCTTCCAAATCACTCTAAAAGTTGCTATAGATGTTCTTTAAGAAAAAGTAACCACTTTGTCAGATATAGAGGTAGAGAGCATTAGTGAAAAGTTTAAGCATAATAAGAGCAGACATGACAAAAGTGGAAAGGATATCATACATGAGTAACTCTTTCTGCAGATCACTTATACCAAATTTTTGCTAAAAACATTTAATTATTTCTAATTATTTTATTAAGTT
>CAJVQA010009506.1:0-12042 GCA_910591915.1 Cetraspora pellucida | reverse complement strand
ACCATTAGCTGAATGTACTATCAATAAAATCCTGGGTCGCAAGTACTCACCTTAATATTTAAAAAAAAAAAAAATTAGTTATTAGTTAGTTAATAGTTATATTATATAGTAGATAGATAAAAAAGATCTTAATTGGCTATTAGAAATGTGATACAGCTACATGATACTGTGTAATATTTGTGATGTTACTATCATCTTACAAATCTCAAGTACCCCTGTACAAGTTTCATGTATCCTAGCACCAAATTACTATACCAAATACTATAGCACAAAAATCCTAAGTATTTTTAACATAAACTCCAAGTGTTTTTATACAAACCCCAAGTATCTCTACACAAATTTCAAGTGTCTTTGTACAGATCCAAGTGTCTAAACACAAGCCCAAGTGTTTTAAACACAAATAACAAATGATATAAACAATATCTCCAGTTGCCTCTACATAGTCTCTACTACCCCAAGTATAGTATCATTTAAGGTTGTTCAAATTTTTACTATTCTAAGTACAATTATATTTAATGTTGCTTAAATCCTCATTACTCTGAATATAGTATCAAATAATGTTACTTAAAACTTCCATTATCTCTACTAGGTAAAAAGATATATAAAAAATACTTTTTACTCTTTTCTGCCAATTCTAAGTTTCTATACTTCAAACTAGACATTCCTACTTTTACTTCTAATTTGTAAAAATTATATTCCCTCTTTAGAGTAATTCTTATAGGCAAGGTTGTTACTGTGTATTTATTTAATAAATTTAATCTATATACTATTACTATTTTGAACTATTTGCCTGCTACTGTGTAATAAAGTAAATTATTACACCTCTATTCTGTATATATTTGCAATAGTTAATTATTATACTAAGTGACCTTGTTATTTGGTTGTATTGTATTAAGAAGGCTACAACCCTGTAACATTTTGGTGCCTTCTGGCATAAAGCTAAAAATTATTTCAGGAAAGCTAAAAAGTATTTTAAAAAAAGAACAGAAATCTCTCTTAAAGAAACTATTCTAAAAAGCAATTCTCTTTCTAAGAAGAATTTTATTTGGAAGCAGCAATTGTGAAAAAGCATTTTGAAATTTTGAAATTATTATTTTAAATATACCTCTACTAACTCAAATTGAATTAAATTATTTTGTATTTTGTATTTTGGAATTGAAAAGGTTTATGCTTTTATCTTCTATCTTTGAATTTTTAATTTTTGAAATAATCTTAATTTTGATTTTGATATTACTTACTAGCCAATGAATATATTTTGAATTGTTTAAACTTTTGATTAATTACTTAAATTCTTTATATGCTAGCATTATTATTTTAGATTTATTCTCTTGATTTTTATTATTTTATTTTATTATTTTATTATTTGTTAGTACTAATCCTTCTTAAAGAAATTTATTTTATAAGAGATTTTCTCACTTGATTTTATTTAGAAAATATTTGAAAACATTAACAGATTTATAGTGAAAACCTCTTTCTTGCTACAACTATATTGCAAACTCTTGCAAAGATTTATCTTGCTCATAGTGTTATCCATCTCCTAACCTTTGTAGTTGTTTTGCTGCATTTTGAACTTAGTACTCTGAAGCCTACCAAGCTATTTCTTTAGTAAAGTTACTCATTCCAACTTTTTAAGATTAGCTACTGCTGGATGTTCAGCTGTCTGAGTTGTAACTAGAAATATTATTTTTAGTATTATTATCAGAATCAGATAACTAACTCTCAAGATATTGTACAAAGTAACTTTTAAGAATATACTTCTTATTATTTAGTACTATTGATTACTGTTAACTAAAGGACTCCATTTGATATTTTTATTGACAATTCAGTTAGAGCCTAACAATATATTGAAGCTTTACAAGCTATTGCATTAAAATCAGCACAAGGTTCTGAGAAAGAAACTAGTACATCTACTTCTTTACAATTATCACAAAAAACTGTTATTATTGTAGAAGAATTTGGTACAACTTCTACTTATCCTATTACTACTATTATTACTCCTACTTGAACTACAATACCTATTGTAGACTCTAGCTCTTTAGCCCTATATAGTAAAAATCTAACTAGTGGACATTATACTTATTATCAACTAAATAATCTATAAGAATAGAAAAATTACCTTCTCTTTTTATTTAATCAGAAGCTTCACAAGAAAAAAAATTACTCAAAAACCTTTTTACAGTTCAACTCAATCCTCTTATTTTTCTTAACTTTTAACCTTAACTACACTAAGACAAGTTAATAGATTTGCTAAATTTGTAACCAAAGAACTTAATCTTCTTTCACCTCATTCTGGTATTGAATCAAGCCAAGAATAAACTTCATTTATAACAATGGAAAATCTCATTACAACTGAGAAAGACACCTCTTTAACTTTTAACTTATCAGAAGCAACTAATTACTCTAAAATTTTAACTACTCAGCATATTATTAAAATACTATTTAATTATTACCAACTTATTGATCTTAAAAACTTTATCTAAAAGCTAGAAACTTATACTTAAGAGAACACAACTTTAAATATTGAAAAACTTAATCTATTAACAGAACAAGACTACTCTAAAGAAACAGAATTTTTAGAAAAACAATCTCTATCAGAAGAAGATAAACTAGAAAGTTCAAACAAAACTATTATTGATAAACTTAACTCTAAAAATAAAAGAGCTATGAACAATGTTATTGCTGCAATAAATAGACTAGTTGATACTCTTGGAGCTAAAAAGAAATCACTTTTTAAAATTGTATTATTTAAAGATGATGGAACTGAAGATTCAGTTGATTGAATTAATGAATTTAAATGAGCTGCTATTGCTAATGAATGGTCTAAAGCTAAAAAACTTGCAATTGCTCAAGTATATATAAAGAACAATGCCAAAGATTGGCTCAAAGAACTTGGAGATGACTACTTTCAATCATATAATGAAGAGAAAGTATCTCAATTCTAAACCTGATTCCTGAAGCAATTTAAAACAATCAAGAAAGCTAAGCTATGTGGCAACAAAAATTCTTTAATCTAAAACAAGGAACCAATTCTGTTGATACATATATTGCTTAGTTTAAAAAGCTCAAAAGAAAGATAGACCCTGATAGAGGCTTTTCAAATGACTTTATTGTTCAGCTTTTTATTAAATGATTGTAACCTGAATATGCAATACCTGTACAAGCATTAGTTTCTGATAACTTAGCTGCTGCTATTAAAGAAGCAAAATATTGAAAACTAGAAAAAGTAATAGCCATCTTAGAAAAAGATGATGTTAATGACATTACCAAACAACTAGCTCAACTATACATCAACTTAGTTATACCTAACCTCAATCAATATCACAAGCTCAACAAACTTTACAACCTTACACAGCCTATACTGCAAAAAAAAAAAATAATCCTAGACCTAATTTTGCACAGAACTGAGCTTTTTGCTATTACTGTGATAATTCTAGACATTTCATGACAAATTGTAAAAAGAGATATAATGAAAATCAAAGAAACAGTAACTTTGGAGGAAGCAGAAACAACAATAATAATCACAATAATAATAATAGAGAAAATTACAATAATCAAAGAAATAATTATTAAAGAGACAGAAGCAGAAGCAGATCCAAAGACAGAAACTATTCAGGAAGAAACAGATCTAGAGATAAAAGTCAAGAAAGTTGAAAACCAAGATTTAATCACTTATCTTTATCTTACTATTAAGATGTAAATATAGCTAAAGTACAAACCACTCCAAATACTAACAATTAGAAAAGATTGTTAGACAACTATTTTATTAGAACTGCTCTTACTGCTTATATTATAGCAAAAAACCAAGAAATTACTAAACCTTAGTATACTCCTATTATCACTTCTGTTAAATATTATATTGATATCCAAAACTGAACCTATCTTGCTATTATTGACAACAAAGTCTTTGTTAATATGATTTTTTACCAGACAGTAAAAGAATTAGGATTAAAAATAGAAGAACCATCCAAGAGCATTATTGTTGCTACTACTGAAACTACCTTCAGACTACTAGAAATTATTAGAAACTTACCTATTAGAGTTCAAGAATGACTTATTTCCTTAGATGTAAAAGTTGTATCTGCTACTTCTTATTTACTTCTATTAGGAAATAATTGGTTAAAGAAAGTAGAAGCTAACTATAACTAGAAAACTTCTCAATATACTATTTATTAGAAAGAAAGAAAAATTGTTCTTGATACATTCTATGAGCAAGAACAACCTTGAGAAAAACAACTTACTTGAACTACTCCAGAAGATTTTGAACTATATGAGCAAAAATATTTAACTCTATATGAAGCCTATGCCTTCTTTGTAACTTCTAAGAAAGAAGATTTTAATGGAAAATAGACTATATACTCTCAAAGAAAAAACTATTCTATATGTTATATCTGCAACAAGATCACTCATCTATATGAAAACTGTCCTAAAAATAGATGCCAACATTGCAATAAATATGGTCACCAATCTACCAACTGTTTCAACAGACCAAGAAGACAATTGGCTTGCAAGAATTGTAAACAAACTACTCATCTGTTTAAAGACTGCCCAGAAAACCAATGCTATAGATGTAATAAATATGGCTATATAGATATAAACTGCCCTGTTGCTCAATTGAAGCTTGATAACCTAACTTATAGATGTGGATGTAATCAAGACTTGGTAGAACAAGAAAGACAATCCTACTATAACAAAAGAAGAACTTACTATTGTTGTTTTTGTTTTACCTCATAACAACCAGAAAAACTATACAAGCTAAAGACTCAACTTGCTTGTACTGCTTGCTACAAGATCTACTATAAAGGCCTTAACTCTGATGAACCAGAAACTTATAAATATTATACAACAGAATTAGGAAAAGGAACTCTTTCTAATGTAAAGTGTATAATATTCAGAAACTTTGATCAAAAATGTACTACTTAAAAAGTATATAAAGAGACCTATGGTTCTGCAAATTAGAATATATATATACTTATAAAATTAGCTCAGATTTGTAATATAATCCAAATTATAAAATTTGAAATAGAATTAAACATTATACTGAGTCTAACAAAAGTGCTAGAAATCAGTATGACTTGAACCAAGTTAGAATCTATTGACTTGCTAAAGTCTTATTAGAAAAATACACCTAGATCATAGAAAAAGCCATAGAAGAACAAGACTATAATAGATATAGTCATAAATGAACCTTTGATAAAATTACTATCTTACTTCGAACAGAACAAGTAAATCTTACTAAGAAAGAAGAAGCTATCTTACAACAGATCTTAAATGAATTTTTTAATACTGCTCATCCAAACTTTGATATTTAAAAAGCAGTAGAAAATTTAAGAAAGAATTTTGAAGAAAAGTAGCTCTTTGTTATAAATGTCTTTTTGCCAAATAATATGCAGAATTGGAAGAACATCAAAGATATTGTGATGAATGTTACTAAGAGTTAAACAAGTTAACTCTTACTAAAGAAACTATTTTAGAAGAAGAAAACATTATAGCAGTAATAGAATTATTAGAATAAACTGCTATAGAACCTATAGAAATAAGTGAAAACACTATTTCTAAAAAGAAGAAGAATAAAAAAGAGGATAAAAAAAACTAAATTATTGCCAAATTGGAAGCCAGAATTCAACATCTAAAGGACAATTTTGAAAAGATGTTAGAATTTTTTCAAAATCAAATAACTTATCACCAAAAATAAGCAAATTATTATTTCTGTTTGGCTTTTGCACCTTAAAATTTTTAAATTTTCCTAGGTAAGATCAAAAACTATCTGACCTAGAAGATTTAAAAGATTCAAAAAACCTAAAAGATTCAAAAGACCAAAAAGACTTAGAAGAAATAGAAGACAAAGAAATTAAAAAATTACCACTTGAGAAAGGATTACCAACAGAAGAAAAAGCTTTACAATAGGCTTTGCAAAGAAATGCATTAAAAGAAAAACATATATATACAATAGATACTCTAATACTATATAAGGAATATGCCTTAGAGAAAACAAATACTGTAAATGTAGGACTACTTACTAAAGAACAAGAATAGTTGTTCAAAAATTTGTTAGAAGAATTTGCTAATTTATTTGCCAAAGATATTACAGAACTTAGCAAAACAGATAAAGTTAAACATTGTATCTATACAGAAGATGTACTATCTGTTAAATTATGCCCTTACAACATATCTTCAGATGAACAGAACTTTATCAAAGAAGAAATTAAATAAATGCTTAAAAGTAATATAATTTAACTATCAGAAAGCTCTTGGGCATTACTTGTTGTTTTAGTATAGAAGAAGAATAAAAAGTTAAAATTTTGTATAGATTACAGAAGACTTAACAATGTTACTAAAAAGGATGCTTATTTCTTATCAAGAATATAAGAAATATTAAATGCATTATTAGGATCACAATAGTTCTCAACTTTAGACTTAGTTAGTAGTTATTGCAAGTTATAATAAATTCAAAAGATAAAGAAAAGACTGCATTTATTACAAAATATAGCACTTATAAATTGAATATAATACTATTTGGATTGTGCAATGCACCAGCAACATTTCAACAACTTATAGACAGAGTATATAAAGGAATTGCATAGAAATTTGTTGTTGTCTATCTTGATAACACTAGTGTATACTTAAAAATATTTGAAAATCATTTGAAGCATTTAAGAATAGTGTTTCAAAGAATTAGAGAAGCTGGATTAAAACTCAATTTTTACAAGTGTAACCTTTGAATAAAATTATTACCCTTTTTAGAACATACTATTAGTTCAAAAGGAATAGCTCCAAATTCTGCAAAAATTGATGCTGTACAAAAGATTCAACCTTCTAAAAACACTACTAAATTAAGATCTTTTTTTGGTTTAGCTAAATACTATAAACAATTTATTCAGAACTTTTCAGTAATAACCCAATCTTTTAACAAACTTCTATATAAAAATAAACCTTATTATTAGGAAAGTAAACAATAACAAGCCTTTGAATTACTTAAAAAAAAGCTTGTTACTGCATTTATACTAGTTTACCCTAATTTTAGCAAGAGATTTATACTTGCTACAGATGCTTTATATCATGGCTTGGAGCTACATTAAGCCAAAAAGATAGAGATAGTAGAGAATATCCTATTGCTTATATTAGTAAAAGTTTGTTACTCCAAGAGCAAAATTATTTTGCTACAGAATTAATATAAGTTATTAAACATTTTCATAGTTATTTAGAAGCTACAGAATTTATCTTAATAACTAATCACTTAGCATTAAAATGGCTTAAAACTGTAGAATTCAAAGGATGTATCAAATGCTGGATTTTGAAACTTCAATTTTATCACTTTACAATTATTCATAAACTGTGTAGAATTTACTCTAATGTGGATGCCTTCTCAAGACTTTAAAATAAAAATTTAAATAATGAACTTAGATCAATATCACAATCTATTTAATTATTTAAATTTTAACACTATATCTTCAGACTTTACTATTTATTAACAGAAACAACTTACTAATTAAACTAAATATTTTATTATTCAAAATAGACTTTTGTATAAAAAGAACAAGAATTCTATAGACAAACTATTTAAAGTTATTAAATGAACAGAAGTAGACCCTATTTTATATATAATGTATAGTCATTCTACTGCAAAACATTTAGAAATAGATGCTATGTATTATAAAATCTCAGAAAGATATTATTAAAATTAAATGTATAAAGATATTAAAGAATATATAAAAACTTATGATCAATGCTAAAGAAAAGGCAAAGCTAGAAGAAAAGAACCTTTACATCCTATTAAGATAGGACAAGCCTTTAAAAGAATTAGAATTAACTTAGTTAAACTACTACCTATTACTACTCACAATAATAGATATATTATTGTTGCAACAGACTATTTAACCCAATGGCCAGAAGCTCAAGCTATGCCAAATGCAAATGCTATACCCTTGCAAAATTTATCTTTACAGAAATAGTTTGCAAATATGAAATATACAAGATTATTCTTTCAGACCATGAACCTAACTTTTAAAATGAAATGATTCAAGTTATATATAAAAACTTGCTTATAAAACATAAGTTTTTATTACTATATTATTTATAAACAAATAGTATAATAAAAAGACTAAATAGAACATTGTGTAAATTATTAGCAAAAGTAGAAACTAGTAAAGATTAGAATATAAATCTTCCTGCTGAACTTTTTGTTTATCAAACTAAGAAGCATGCTACTACTGAATATACACCTTTTCAGCTAACTTATAGAAAACAAGCTGTATTATCTATAGAATTAATTTTGCTGATAAAAGAAACTAATGCAGAAATAAACTTAAAAAACAGTATTTTGTTATAAGCTTTTGATTTAATAGACAAACTACTAAAAACACAAAAACAAACCAAACAAAATACAAAAGCTTTACAAGAAAAACAAAAAAAAAACATAACAGAAGACTAAAACCAGAAGAATTTGAAATTGAAGATAAAGTTTTAATCTAATGAAAGAATCTAGATGCCTTATGCTTTGCAAAGTTTAAAGATAAAAGAACTGAACTATTTACTATTTATACTAAATTGAAAAATGGTGCTTATTAACTTTGCAACAACAAGGGACAAATTTTACAAAGATACTATAATAGTGATCATTTAGAATGATATTATAAATGATGAAACTAGAAACTACAAGTTGTTATTGAAACTTTGCCTTATGAAACCTAATATTTTATTATTACTTTTATAAACAGTACTTATTTACTTATTACTTATTACTTTATTAATTATTATTTTATTAATTATAAAAACTTAGTACAAAAATTTAAAAAAAAAATTAATTATATTTAATATAAAATTTTATTATTATTATTATTATTATTATTATTACTATTTACAAAATATTACAAAAATATCTCTGGCTCTTTTTTTTTCTCAACCTCCTTTGCAACTTCTAAACCTCATTTTCTAAATTTGCAACTTAAAATTATAGCAAATTTCTTTCTGTAACTATCCACTTGTAGATAGTGCTTTGTTATTATTCTTGTTAGATCATCTTAAAATTTCGTAAAGCTCTTTTACTCACTTCAGTCTTCAAATTTGTAACTTGATTTTGAAGAGAGAACAAACAAATAAAAATTGCTTGATTTTTGCTTTAGTAAGACATCTATAAAGCAAAAAGTTAGAATATATATTCTAAATAATATATTTAAAAATGATAAAAAGAAAAATATCAAAAACAGTTAAGTGTTGGCCACTACTTAACTGCAAGAAAAAAAAATGTAAATAACAAAAGAAAAATTGTTTACTAAGACTAAAACAGATTATCTGCCTAGCTTACCCAAATAGATGGTCAGCCTTATTCTAAGGTGCCTTAACATTAGACAGAACAAGCTTACAGCCTAAAAAGTATACACATCTTAGTGAAAAACAACAAATAAAAAGACAAGTTTATCAATAAAAAAAGTTTTTCAACAAGGAAACTAGTAGAAAAAGAAAAGAAAATAAAAAGGTTTGTAGACCAAAACACAAAAAATTAGATAGAATAAATAAACAAAAACAGATACAACAGAAAATTAGAATTTTATTAATAGACAAAAAACAATCATAACAGAAACAATGTGATTGCTAAATTTAGAAATGAATGAACCAACTAGAACAAAGTTACTAATTTTAGACAAACTAGTAAATAAGGTTTGAAGACTTACTTTTTAAAGAAAAAAAAATACAAAGAACACTATAATTACAAAAATAGAATAGAATAGACATGTGGTAATGCAAATGTTGTTAAAATTTTAGAACAAAAAATTGTTTAACATGTATTGTAAACAATGTAGTTATAAATAGAAACACAAAGAGAAAGCATGTATTAAACAAATTTAGCTGCTATTAAATATAAAACAATATGGATTAAACAAAATTAATAAGAGACAGCATAGGTTAAATGAATTACAAATTATTGTACTAAAGATTACTTGGTATAAAAACATGAAGAGAATTTTAACAAATATAAAAAGGCCAAAGAAATGCCTTTCTTTAATATTAATTTTCTCTACACTTTAAACTAAACCCCTAATAATTTTAACAACAATGAACCTACTATAAGATCTACCAACATAGGTTATCTTACAAATTTACTATAAAGCTCTTGAATTATAGAACCTCTATAAACAAATACAACACCCAAATACTATTATTTGTGATGCAAATAATACTACTCTTATTCTCAATATGGAAATCTTGTACATATTGCCAACAACTTGTAATAATAATCTATTGACAAAAATAAAAATAGATCTGTTCAACAATGCATCAAGCTAGATTTTCTCTGTGGCAGTACCAATGATCATCACATTAATATAGAAAAATTGCTATACTAAAATTACTGATGCATACTAGTTAGTTGCTTGCTCTTCTAACTATAATCAGATATACTGTTTAGCTTATAGCTATTATTTAAAAGCCTTATTAGTAAACAAACCAGATTATAACAAGTCTATAAAGGCAAGTAGAATTAAGGCCTAGACTAGAACCTATCGATTGTTCAAAGCTATTGGCTATAAACAAATATATCAAACAAAGAAAATGACTCTAAAACATATTGATAATATAAGTGAAGCCAAGTTTAATCAATTGGTTAACTTTTGTGAATAGTACAAAAGCTATAAGAATTTTGTAAAACAAAATTCTTAAGAAGAGAAAAATGTTACAAAGTAGATTTTAACATAGTATATTATAAAATAGCATTAGTAAATATATATATATTTATTATTGTATTTTATATATTATATTATATTTATTATTAGTTATTAGTTATTAGTTAGTAAATAGCTATATTATATAGTAGATAGATAAAAAGAATCTTAATTGGCTATTAAAAATATAGTACAGCCACATGACACTGAGTAACATCTGTGATATTACTATTATCTTAAAAACTCCAAGTACTTCTGTACAAGTTTCATGTATCTTAGCACCAAATTACTGTGCCAAGTGCTGCAGTATAAGAATTCTAAGTATTCCCAATATAAACTTCAAATGTCTTTGCACAAGTCTTAAGTATCTCTGCACAAATTCCAAGTGCCTTTGTACAGATCCAAGTGCCTAAACACAAGTCCCAAGTGTTTCAAACACAAATGACAAATGATATAAACAATATCCCTAATTGTCTCTGCATAGTTTTCATTACCCCAAGCACAGTATCACTTAAGGTTGTTCAAATCTCCACTATCTTAAATACAATAATATCTAATGTTGTTCAAACTTTCATTACTCTAAGTACAGTATTAAGTAATGTTGCTTAAAACCCCTACTATTCTTGCTAGATAAAAAGATATATAAAAGGTACCTTTTACTTTTCCTTACCAATTTTAAGTTTTTATACTTCAAACTAGATCTTTTTATCTTTATGTCTAACTTGTAAAAGTGATATTCTCTCTTTAGGGTAATTCCTATAGGCAAGATTGTTACTGTGTGTTTATTTAATAAAGTTAATCTATATACTGTTACTATCTTGAACTGTTTGTCTGCTACTATGTAGTAAAGTAAACTACTACACCTCCACTTTATATATATTTATAATAGTCAATTACTGTACTAAGTAACCTTGTTACTTGATTGTATTGTATCAAAAAGGCTGCAACCCTATAATATTATAAATAAAATTTCTTATTAAACTAAATTATATTTTTTAAATTTTTATTTTTTTTTATTTTTTTTTATTTTTTTTTTATTTTTTTTAAGATAAAGTCTTGCTTGTATCTTTATTAAATAATTTATAAAATAGCAACATATGTGCAATATATACATTTCTACTATTTGTACTAATACAAATAAAATGAAAATTATATGCAAGAATAAAAGCTTAGACAATTAAATAAATCTAATTTATCTGCAATCTAAACCTACTAGAGTGGTCAAAAACTTACCTAAATAATATCATTTATAGTTAAAATAAAGTTAGAAGTTATGTAATACTTGATTTACAGAGAAAAAACCGTAACTTTTTCTGCAGATCACTTGTACCAAATTTTTGCTAAAAACATTTAACTATTTCCAATTATTTTATTAAGTTAACCTCAC
>CAJVQA010009505.1:0-12043 GCA_910591915.1 Cetraspora pellucida | reverse complement strand
GTTTTGACAAGACAAGTGTGCACTACAACTTTAATTAAGGGTATAAGACAAGTTATTGCAGTAGAAACTGCGAAAGAATTAATTTTCTAAAATTGAAGGCCAAAGGCCGTCAGTACAGTTTCTCTATAAGTTTGAGAACTAGAACTATAATATTTTCGGAATATATGTAAATCACTAAGCTGAACAAGTTTACTTAAGACACCAGGTCCGGTTGTCTTAGTAAAATAAAAAGTTATAAGGATTTTTAGACGAACAATTTTTTTGTTAATTTTTGTGCAATGGATTTGTAGAAAGAGTTTTTTATACACTCTATTTATAATATATTACTTATATTATTTATAATATATATACTAATTATGCTAATAATAATGTTTATACTAATTAGTTTAATTATATTCTATATCATACTGATTCCTCTTATCATGCTGTTATTTATTATCAATTTAATATATAAAATATATAGTATAATTCAAAATTCAGTGAGTTATTACTAAACTAATTCAACTCTTATTTAATCTATAGTAGTTAAGTCAAAATAGGCATATTAGATTTGGCTAAGTAGTTTATCTGTAAGTAATTACTAATCTTCTCTTTAAATTTTTCCTTTAATCTATTTTTTTATTAACTTTTTGTCTTCTTTTGTTCTCTTTTTGTTTTTCTTAACTCAGAATTATACTATATCAAATTAAAGTTAAAATCTCTTCTATTATATTAATAGTTCAGTCATATGACTTTTAGTAAATAATTAATTTGTGAGTTTAGTGATTTATAGATGAATAATTATATTAAAAATATAATTAATAATAGTTAATTTATTTGTATAAAGTAATATATTTACTTTTATTAAAAGTTAGATAATTCTTTATATACAATTGTATTTTTATTTTGTTTTAAGAAATCTCTTGTTCTTAAGTCAAAAATGATTTTTTTTATAATAAATATTTTATTTAAATTGGTAATATTCTTTATATCTTAATTATATTTGATAAAAGGCTAATATCTTATTTATATTATAAATAACAAAAATAGTATAAGTAACAAAAATAACAAAGGAAATGTAGTAACCTAGTAAAGTAGTCAGGTTGTCAACCTCTCAAATAGTAGATTGGATATTCAAATCCTATAGGTAGTGAAAATTTGGATAATCATCTATATAATATTCATATTATAGCAACTGTTACTAATAATTAGATTAGAATACCTGTAATGGCAGTTGCACTAGAGGCATCTATCTGTGCAATATTAGAGTTACATGAAAAAATGCAAATCAACAACTGAATAGTGCAAATACTAAATAAGTCCTTGTGGCTATATAAATCTATTGAAATTGGATAACAAGAAATCTATTTGAAAAAACCTAAATAGAGAGATAGCTAAATCTTTATAGTGCTATTGTAGACACTAGTCTGAGAAAACAGATACCCAGATCTTAGTAACTAGACAGGCAAGAATCTCTGAGTTGGAAGTCTCAAAGGTACCACCAACTAGGCAACTAAAACAAACCAGAGAAAAAAGATATTAGGCTGGCCTAATATACTAATGAACTGATCATAGTCTATATAAATCATCTAAATTAGAAGTCTGACAAAATTCAGAGGTATACTAAAGTACTAGAGTTATGCTGTAAAGTAGATGCTAGAGTCTAAGTAAACTCTACAAAGGCATAGCAGTTTAATAGTTAAGCCTGAATGCAAGTATTAGTTCTATTATAGCAATATTTAGGTTAGCTGTAAAAATAGATACAGAAGACTCTAGAAGGTTTATCTTAAGGATAAATTAATCCTAAGGTTGAGACAATGATCTAGACATCTGAATATAATCCAGTGAATTTACACAGGTTACAGGTTCAGAGAGTTTAAAGTAGAACACTCAAGCAGAAATATTAGGTACAGCAATGGTAAAGAATCTTTGGGCAGACTTCTTAAATAGGTAATATAAAAAAGTTACACATGTAGCCAATTGTACACTCTTCTGTAATGGTTTATTAAACCACAATACTGATAAGTGATTAATAAAAGTCAAAAGACCAAAGAAGTTACCTTAATGCCAAAAAAAAATAAAAAATAAAAGTAACAAAAATAAGAAAAATAACAAAAGTAACATTTCTATTATTTTTCATATGACTTCAAATCAGATATGGATCATTGCTTTGATTTAGGCCCTTGTGATTTCCAAATAACCAGGCTTATAGTAGTAACATGAGTGTCATATAAACTATAAATAGTTTAGTCAATAAGAGGCAGTTAGATTTAAAGAGTAGTATATTTATAATTATAGGTTTTATAATACAATTAAACAGAAAATTATTAATAGCAAATTTTATGATAAGTGTCAACTGAACTCTTTTTGTAAGACTCAAAGCTTTTATTATATATTGTTATATTACATATATATTCTTTAAATTATAAAATGTATTAATTCTATTAAATGTATTATTTTCTTTATCTCTTTAACATCTCTTATTACTTAAAACTCTTAATTTCTATATATCTAATTAATTACAGTTTTTTATTAAAACTCTTATTGCCACTATTAACATTATATTTGCTAATTGCCTTATATGACTTTTAAAAAAAAATCTTATAAACCTATATTATACAGATAATTAATATAGCATTGTGAGATCTGAATTAACTCTGACCAGTTGGGGTCTATTGCTAAATTCAAAAAAAAAGATAAATAACATCTTTTGCATTCATTGCATAAGACTAATTAGTTGTATGTAATATATATAATAAATGTAACAGATAGCAATAATTGGCCAAAAGGATATTTTAAAAAATATTTATAGAATATAATGCATTAGTCATATAAGTAATATCAGTTATATAAATTGAACAATGTAAATAAGTATTTATAATTATAAATAAAGGCCTAAAGGCTTTTTTTAAAAAAAGAATTCTTGCTCTTGACAAATAAAGTAATATATTTGCTAATATATAATTTATATCTAACTTGTAATTACTAACTTCTGTCAGTACACTTATCTAATAACTAATCTAAAACTTTTTTTTATTATACAAACCTAATTAAAACAATATTAACTATTTACTAAATCTAATACACCTTTTTTAAACCAATATTAACCCAAAGTAGTCATATATTATACCTAATTTTGAAGTTATTAATTCAATGATTTTTATTATTTACAATTTAATAGTAACTGTAAGGTCTGAAATAAATAACCTGAAGTATCACTAACTCAAATTATTGTTACTCTGTCTGGCTGTAGTATTCTGAAGTACTAAAATCAGCTATGGTTATCTGTATTCAACTATCCAAAAAGTGTAATAGTTGTAGTTACATGTTTCAGTTCAATTACTTAAAATAAAATAGTAACTGAAAAAATAAAAAAACAATAAAGTTAGTAATATTAATGAGATAGAAGAACTATGCTAACAAATAAAAAGAATAAATAAAAGACTTACTATAATTAACATTCAAATTGAAAGCTATTCAAGACCCAAACAGTGTATCAGAATCTTAGAACAACTTATAAAAAAAAAATAAAAGTTAGGAAAAAAAGACAAAATAAAAAAAGAAAAAAATATATATATATAAAACTTATTTAACATCTTAGAAACCTAAGAAAACTGAAGCCAAAGTAAGAAAAACCTATCTTTAGCAAACTCCAAGCTATGAATAAATCCAAAAAAGTTCTAATAAAAAATGTGATATCTTTATTGCAAAATAAAGAAACATGCTATTAGTAAATGCCCAGAAGTTAAAATACTGCAAAAAAAATGTGCTATTCTTTTTATTATACTTACTGAAGAACAATTTGCTAAAGTTTAAGAAATTGTTGGTAAAGTTTTAAAGATTGCCACTTTAATAACAAGCAACTTCTACAAGCTTTAACTTTTATTGGAAGTGTTAGAAAATATATTTGAGAATATTAAGAAAAAAGAAAAAATATTTTATTTCTACCTTTATATATACTGGTCAATCTCATTTCTTGCAGATGTTATCACTTTGCATCTAATAAATGTTATTTCACTAAGACCAAAAAGAAGCCATTTATATTTCTATCTTCAGTACCTTCTATAGTTTTTATACCAAAAGTCTTTTTAAGGTTTCAACAACTAACATCTGCCATAAATAACACTTATGATAATTCTAACAAATTCATATAAGAATGTCTTGACTTAAAATATCATCTTTGATAATTAGTTACCAAATATGAAGAACTTATACAAAAGTAGGTTCTGAAAGAAGTCCTGAAATCTTTGCCAGAAAGTAGCATTAAGAAAACAAAAAGAGACTTGCTAAAAAAGAATCTGCTATAGCTGAAAAAATGTAATAACTATTGGTAGACATTGTTGATATAGAATTAAGGATAAAAATAAAGCATTTAGAAGGCTTTTAAAGATTGCTATAGAGAAATTTAAGTCTGATGTTGATAAAACTAATAATAATATTAATAATAATGATGATATAATATGAGATACAACTAATAGTAAAACCAAGATTGAAAAGAATATAAACAATAAAATTAAAGTTAAAAAGGCTAAACATAAATCTAGTGAATGAATGAAAGGCAAAAACAGCTTGATCAATAGTGATCTAAAAACTCTAATAACCTAAATACTCAAATTTAATATATTTAAAAGACCAAAATCTGCTGAAGCAGATAAATCTAAGGCACCTATTTATTATCAAAAATTAGCAGAAAACAACAAAACTAAAAGATCTGTTAATAAGATACCCTAAACCATATCTGTAAAATATAAATAGAAAATGTAAAAGAGTTCAAAAAAAAAATTAAAAGTTTTAAAATAAAAGAACTAAAAGAACCTGTTGATGCTAAAGAAGAGATGCTAAATATTAAAATTAAAGTTAAAAAGAGTGATTTTAAAGAACTTTAATAGTATTTAGAAAAGGCTAAAGAGAATAATTTAGATAGATAGTTGCTCAAGATAATCTAAAAAAACTGCTAACACCAAAGAAGAAACACTGAAAATTGGAATTGAAATTAAAAAGGATGATTTTAAAACACTTGTATAGTATTTAAAGAAGACTAAAAAGATTAATTCTAATAAATGACTAATTCAAAATAACCTAAAAGAACCTGCTATTATAAAAAAAGATATGAATATTGGAATTAAAAAGGATAAACATAAGGCTCTTTGATATTTACCAAAATATAAACTGTACATCTTCAATTTTAGTAGAAAATTGTCTCTATAGTTTGATCTTGTCTCATAGAACTTAATCTTAAGTTGAAGAGAAATGTTGAACCTAAATGGACTCTGACCAGTTAGAATCCATTGCTAAATTTAAAAAATAAGGTCAATTGCATCTGTCATGTTCATTGCATGCAACCAATTATTTATATGTAACACATATGATAAATGTAACAGATAGCAGTAATCAAGCAGATTATTTTGAGAGATATTTATAGAATATAATGCATCAGTCATATTGGTAATATTAGTTATATAAATTACATAATGTAAATAAGTATTTGTAATTTTAAATAAAGGCCTAAATGCCTTTTGAAAAAAAACAATCCCTACTCTTGACAAATAAAGTAATATATTAGCTTATACATAATTTGTGTCTAACTTGTAATCACTAACTTCTGTCAATACACTTACTTAATAACCAACTCAAAACTTCTTTTCATTAAACAAACCTGATTAAAACATTATTAACATTTACCAAATCTAACACTTATTTTATTAACACAGAGTGATCATATATTATACTCAATTTTGAAGCCACTGACTTAATGATCTTTTACTATTCTTACTGTTAATTTTTATTGTGCTACATTAATTACTTTTTTCTGCATGCTTCCAGGATCACATTTTACAACTTACAGTAGTATACAACAAATACTGCGAATACTGTCAATAAATCTAATTTAGGTATATGATTGACATATCTATTTTGTGCCACTTTGATTATCTTCTTTCTAGATTACAGTTTTATAGCTTATATCATACACTATGTTGTACATTGTACAGTACCCAACAAAAGTAATGCCCGATGATCAATTTTATAGTAAATTACATATAAAATCCTTTTTAGGAAATCTTGTTACCAAAAAAACAAAAAATCATGTTTATTTTGACTCGGTGAAAATTATACATTATAAAATATAAATATCAAATTTTCTAATCATATAAATTACAAAATATTTTTATTTTAAAACTTTTGATTTTTAACAATTTTAAAATTTTACATTTTCATTATGTTTTTACTATGTAAATTTTGTAAAATTTAATTGTAAGTTTTATGTTATATTAAAACTTATATTTTTTTATAAAATAATATTTTTATTTTATGTTGCCCTTAAAATATAATGACACTATTTTAATAATTTTAGTTAAATTATTTAAAAACATTTTTTTAAATTTTATATTCAATTTTAAAGTCAAATTTACAAATTTTATATGTTTTACATATGAAATTTTTAATCATAAACTTTATAATTTTAAAAAAAATAATTCTCAATTTGTTCATCTCAGTGAAACTCAAAAATTATAGAATATAAACATTGAATTTACTAATAAAATTAAATTTTTTTAAAAAAAATAAAAAGAATAGTGACTTTTATGATTATATAAATTTTAATTTTTTATATGTTTTACTATGAAAATGATCATTGGGTGTTACTTTTGTTGGCTACTGTACAAACTCTATTCCTGGTATAAAAATATTGATAATTATATAAAAAACTTTAATTTTCTTTAACTACATTTTTATTTTTGCTAGTTTTACTATTTTTTACTAATTTTATTACCTTTTTCTAATTTTGTCACCTATTAGCAGTTTTATTAGTTTTATTATTTTTTACAAGTTTTACTATTTCATTATTTTAATTTTTTTTAGCAAAAGTTAAAACTAGTTTCATTTTTCATCTCTAGTGAAACTCTTAGGTTTCATCTGCCAATACTATATTATATATCTCTATAATTATAGTTTTCTCTTAAAACTCTTATTACTGCTATTACTCTTATATCTGTTAATAGTTCTAAATAACTTTTATGACTAATAATCTCAGTATTACTATTATCATTCTGATAGTGCTTTTTGCTTTTGAAATTTGACTATGGACATATTGATAGTATAACAACTATTTTTTTTTTTTTTATATTACTTACTGAATTAAAGATTTTTTATTTTATGTACTTCATATACTTTTTTTTTCTTTTTGCTTATGCTAAGACCATAGTTATCGGTAGCTATTGCCTTTATTGTATTTTAATTATAATTACATAACTTGTATAAGGTGAATATACAACTAGCTACATGTACAACTTTTAGTTATCTATTTTAAGTAGTCAACCATACAGAAGATTCTACACTAGCTGCCATACCTGCAATTTACTAGGAGATTACCTATTTAAACCCTCTGATTTTTATACTTACATCAACAAATAGTGCACAAATTCCTATACACCTAAGTGTTATCTAACCTAACTGTAACCTTTCTGTCTATACATCCATCAAGCTGTTACATATTTTAGAGTACATCACCTAACTATAGGGCTTCAGGAGGCCCTTCTGTTAACTAACTATCCACATTTAGTCTCTTGTTAACAGGGCTCATCCTTGCAAAATTTACTCAAACCCTAGCACCAACTTTATAGTATATCCTTAATACTTATAGTATACTCCTGTTTCAACCTTAGACTCTCAATTCAGATAATCTAGTAGGACTATAACCTGTCTCTGATATCTTAGGGTCTGTTCCCAAGATTCTTTTGCTCTAGTTTGAGACTTTCAGTAGCCTGGTTGTAGTACCTCTTACCTGAGGTTTTTGCTCACTTGATTTTTTTTACATTAGTATCTGGTCTCTAGGTCTAGCCTTTACAGTAGTACTGTTAAAAATCTATGCTATCTCTCAACTCAGGTCTTCCCAAGTGGGCTCCAGTTTCTCAGTTTACAGATTTATATATCATAAGGACTTATTTTGGGTTTGCATCACCTGATGCCAGTTTGCATTCCTTCATATAACTCTAATATTGTGCAGATGCCCTATAACCTGCCAGTTATCTGGTGTAACTATATTACAGATACTGATTCCAAATAATCAACAAAATGCTATTGCTATAATACTACTTATCTCTCATAATATTAATATAACATAGGTGGTTTTTCAAATTTTTACTGTCAGTAGGTTTTGAACTCCCAACCTACTACTTGAAGGGTTGACAACTTAACTACATCACTAAGTTGCCACACCTCTATATACTTCATATACTTAATTTCCTATTTTATATATTTTATATAGTCAATTTTCTATTTTATATCCTATATCATAGAATAATATTATTATCATACATAGTTATTTATAGATACAAGATTGTTCAATGCTGCAACTATGAATTAAAATTATTTTTTTGTTGTTTACCTTTAACATTACAGTTGTTTATACTATCTAGTCTATTGAAGAGTTACATTGTTACCTTTATTTTACAAGATCACAAATGAATAGTTGTCTATTAATAATAAAAATTTTTGTAAACAAAAGGTGTTTACTTATTATTAACATATAATATTGTATGAGAAGGTAACTGTATCAATGATGATGCCTTGACATCTAAATGTAATTCAAGAATAGATAGAAGGGTTTTGCAGAAGATGTAAATAAACAAATAAACAGCAAAAATAAATAGATTATTAATTTATATGTATTGAATTATATATTTAAAACCTGATTTTAGACCTTTAATAAAGACAGATTTTGATCTCATTTGATATTTATAAAATATTCTTATATACATTTAATTACTTTATTGTATTGTTACTTTATCATGAATACATTTTCACAATCTTAGTATTATTATTATGAAGACATAATTATAGCTGTATAAATTGACTTCTAACTTAATTTGTATCTCTCTTAATAATATTACTATATCTAAATTATTAAGTCTATCTTTTCTGATTCTAGATCTCTTATTGAAATCTTGCATATACATTCACCTATTGTTGTTCTATTTCATACTATTCAGCCTATTTTATTAACTATTACTGACCTAAATCTGATCTTTACTAATGCTCTTCTGAAATCTGATAATAACATCAGGAAACCCATATTAGATAGATAATTAACATAACCATTGTGAGCAGTAGAAAGGCAGTGCTGAAAGCTTATTAAAGCAAATAATTAATGTGGTACAGTAACAAATAAACAGCTATATTAATCACTTATCTTAAATAAGTTTATCAGCAATATGCACTGTATTAGCTATATATTTGGTATCAGATTAATAATTTATATTAGTAAAATAAGAAAGATTAATAGAATTAAAAATATAATTAAAATAATTATTATAACCATTATGATCAGTATAAGTAGTATAAACATTATAAGTAGTATAAGCAGTATATCATAAATAAACAGTATAATGTATTCTATAAATATGAAAGTATATAATAAAGGCTTTGAGCCCTTCAAAAACAGTTCAGTTAATGTTTAACAAACATTTTGCTCTATAATAATTCTCTGTTTTATTATATAATACAAACTATATCTACAATTATTACTATACACTTGCCAAATCTAATATGCCTCTAAGACTAAGTCTAACTTTTAAATTACATAACATATCTGTTTGTTAAGCAACTGACTTACTGTTTTGCTTATGTCATTTTGGTGGTAACTGTGAGATATAAAACATTAACTACTTCTTTTTTCTTTCTAATTCAGAATTTTTGTATTATAACTTATAATTACTCTTTATAAACATAAAATTGAAAAAGTACTCTTTTAATAAAATTAAAAATGAATAAATATCAGCTTAAAAAACTTCTGATCAGGTTAATCACCTCCTTCATCCAAGTTACCAATATCATTGCCAATTCGAAGAAGGATTCTGAAGACTGAAAAAAGCTGACTTACATAAAATTTGACCTATTCTGAAAAAATGATAAAGATGACCCAATTAAGTGATTAGAGAGATTAAAAGAGCTGTTATAGCTAATAATTGGTCTGAAACTAGGATGTTAAAGATTGCTTTTGAATATCTCCAAGGTCTGATAGCAGACTGGCATAAGAGAAAAAAAGATCAGTTAAAGTATAAAAAAACAAAAATAACAAAGAAGAAAGTTTTTATCATACATTTATCAAGTTCTTTATTACTTCTGAAAAACAGCACTATTGGTAGATAGAACTAAACAATCTTTAACAACATAGAGATGAGAAGGTAGCTGCCTATACAGCAAAGTTTAAATGTCTTATTGCAAGAGTGGACTTAGAGAAGAATTACCAGATACATATGTTATTCAGATGTTTTTAAGTAGACTTTATAGTAAGACTTCAAACTTCATTGCTATCTCTGAATTAGAAATATTAAAAGAGGCAATTATCAGTTCCCAAAGAGTTGAGGCAAAAGAATACTATAGTAAACAAACTAAAAAAAGAGAGCATCAAAAGAAAATGAAAAAAACTAGGTAATTTGTTCTAAAAAATCAAACAAATCATCCTAAATTAAGCCTTGCTCATGGATAATCACCCTAAAAAACACCATGGTGAGAATAGATGAAAAAATAGTAGAAACACAAAAAGACACTATAAACTAAAAAAGAATTTTACATACTACAAATGTGGCAAGATCAGACATATATTTTGGAACTGCCTATTAGAAAAAGGGTCAAAAAGAATAATAAAAGAATAAATAATTATATTGGTCTAACCATGCCATACACTAGTAACAATGAGTAAAAAGAAAATAAGGTCTATATATTAGAAGAGAATAGATACCAACTCTATGAAAGGAACAATAAAAAAGTAATTTAAGACTATTCAGAATCTAAGTAGGAGAATTGTCTAAAAAACTGTAAGACTATAGAATCACAACTGTTAGTAAATTTGAAGGCAGTGCCTAATAAGATGGTAGAGGATGTGTTTGTATCTGCAAAAAAGCCTAGAAGAAAGTGAAACTATTACAAATTGACAAACTCACATTCTACAATGTTGCAGAAGACATTATAAATTCTTTTGCTAATGTCATAATAGGCCAAATGCTCTAATATGCAAACCAAAAGAGAAACCTAGCCTTAGCCTTGAGATAACCTTTACCACCAGTATAGAAAGCAAGCTATATAAGGTTTAAGGATGATAATCATACTATGACAGTCAAATGCTATGTAAGAATTTTAGGAAATCTGGTGGTAGAGGTATTAGATTCTAAGGCTGTAAGTATAATAACCAAGAAATAGATAGATAAACTTAGTCTTTGTATTTAAAAAAATTACTAACAGTTGTAGTTATAGTTACTAAAGCAAAAACAAGGGTGTTGAAAAAATTAACTATATAAAAATCATTGTGCAAGATGCTGTGATCCTTAGTACTCTGCAAGTAATTGAATCTTCAGACAAAACACTTTTCTTGAAAACCAATTGGTTTCAAAAAGCCCAAGCCAGGCTTCATTTGATGAACAGTAATTGATTTTGAAACACCAAGGGCAATTGATCAAAGACCCATTTTCTACACTAGTATAAACAAGTTAAAATATGAATCCAAGAAATGAAATAAAGTGAGCAGCAATACATTTGATGAGTTTACATATGAAAGAAAGAGTTTAATGAAAAAGAAGAATATTATATAATAAAATTAGACAAGAAGTTGTACTTGTATAACAATTTATGAAAAAACGAGGTTAAACCAACTATGTATATAATCCTGGTTGAAGAATTATCTATATTGAAGATTGAGTATCTGACTCTTACTATTAATAAAAACTTAGAGCCATTGTTGAAGAAGAAGAACTGAATAAGAAAGAAAAGAAAAAAGCACTTACATTGTTTAATAAGAAAAAACCACTTTTGCTAATGATATTTAAGGTTTAGGAAAAGTAACTATTATACTTATTGTATAGATATTAACAATACAAAACTGATTAAACAACATTTTTACTGTATATCAGAAAATTTTATTACTAGATATATATTATATATAATGTTATATTGATATATTATTAAAAAAATATCAATATGATGTAATTTCAAGTAACTCTTTCTGTAGATCACTTATACCAAAACTACAAAAAAAACATTTAATTATTTCTCAACTTTTTACTAAGTAAAC
>CAJVQA010009504.1:0-12043 GCA_910591915.1 Cetraspora pellucida | reverse complement strand
AGACCTTTAGGAAAATAGTTACAAAAGTAGTAACAAAATGATTAGCTAAGATATTTACAGAAAAAGAAATACTCAAGAGTCCAAACTATACAGGTCTGCCAGGCAACTCAACAGAACAACCAATATATATACTTACATATACTAAACATGATAATAGAAGAAGTAAAAGAAAAGAACAAAATAGTATAGATACTCTTGCAAGATATGAAAAAGGCTTTTAACTTAGTTCTACTAGAAAGCCTAGAATGGGCTCTGAAGAGAATCAAAATATTACAGAAAACAAAGAGCTATATATCTAACCTTTTTAGCAATCGACAACTTAAAGTTATTACAGCTTATGGCTTAACAGAAAAAATAACAGCAAGAGATAGAATAAACCAAAAAGAAGTAATGTCACCTCTAATTTGGCATCTCTTTTATGACCCACTGTTGGAAAGAATTCAAGAAGACATAACATTAGGATATACAGTTGAACAGAAAATAACAGAAGGAATATGCAACAGCAATGTAACAAAATATAGACAGGCAGCAATTGCATACGCAGATGATACAACATGGATTGCTAGCAACAAGGAGCAGTTAATAAAAATTCTTAGAATTGCAGAAGAGTTTTTTACAGCCAATGATATTAAAATAAATAGGTTCAAATCAAAGCTAATAGTAATAAACACTAAATGCAAAACAGAAGAAAGAGAAATCATATTTGGTCAAAATAAAATAATAGAAGAACCAAAGAACAAGATTGTGAGATCTTTAGAAATCTGGCTAAACAGTAGAATGAAAGAGTCATTAATTTGCAAAAAGGTAAAAGGAATTGTTAGTCAAACAGTTAAAGACTTAAGATACAAGAAAATGACAATAAGCCAAATCATATATATAAACAATACAGTGATAATTCCAAAACTAGGCTATCTTTTACAACTAACAAAGATGTCAGAAAAGACAATTGATAAAATACATCAACTACTAATATGTCTAGCAAAACACAAGTGCAATATGATGAAAACAGCGAACAATTGCATAGTGAAGCACAAAGATCTAGGCAACTGCAAGCTACTAAGTCAAGAAATAATAACAAAGCAAATAAGTAGTCTCTTTTTGTAACTTAATAAAAGGATAGATTAGGTGAGCTAACTAGACTTATAATAACACAAGAATGCCAAATTGCAGAGTTAACAGATGATATTTGGAATTACAAAGAGAAACTAAAAGAAAAGAAATATTGGAAAAACAATTTAGCCTATCATATAATAGCTAAAGCCATAGAGATAGGCATAACTATCAAAACAGAAGATACTTTATAGAAAGTGTCCAGATATGGGAAACAAATAAGAGACATAATAGAAACTAAAACATGAGCAACAAGTAACAGTATGATGAACAAATAGGGACTGTTATATTTAAACAAGCTTATAGATTTAAAAGGTGAAAGTCTAATTACATGAAGACAACTTAAGTGCCACTTAGGTCTGTCATATAAAGGAAAAAAGGCCAAATAGTTTGGTGAAATAGAAAGGAAACTGCTAGTAACACAAACAAACAGAGAAATACATGACAACTATAAAACAAACAGTTACAACACTCAAGCATTAAAGATCAAATAGATGAAGTTGTCAGAAGATCGAAGGAAAAGAAAATGGGTTATACATAGGTCAAAACACAATCAATGACTCAGCAAAGTAATCAAGAAGAAAGGTGAAAAGATACTAGCATAGCATTGAGTAATGAAGAAAGAAGAGAGAAAAACAATCATAGAAATAAGTAAATATAAAGGTTGTGAAAACAAACCAGAAGAGACATCAGACAACTGTGAGAAATGGATAAAACATGATTACAATATGAAAGTAATTCCAGAAACAATAATCAAGAAAGGCAATAACAGAATTAATACAATACTTGAACAGATAACAGACAACAAAACAACAGAGGATTGGAGAAGAAACAAAAGAAACCTAATAGAAATAAAACGAATAGAAGAATTAGAGATAGAATTAATTAGAAAACAAGGAATAAGCAATAAAATTGCAAATCACTTAATAGAAATTCTAGCAAGAAATAAAAGAAGAAACAAGAACAAGTATATCTTTTATACAGATGAAGCACTGTATAAAAAGAAGGCAGGAGATAGTACAGAGAAAATAGGCATCAGTTGGGTGCAATTGGGAGATGGAAAGGATTGGCCAGAAGAGGAAGAGGCACTATGACTCGAAGGATAGCCCTCAGCAACAATAGCAGAATTAGTAGCAATATGGTTTGCAATTCTAACAGTACCAGAGGAGAAAAATATAGAAATATTTACAGATAGCAGTACAGCATTAAGAAATATTAACAAAGCAATACAAAGTATAGAAGATGAAAGAATTCTCAAAAAGAAAAATGCAATGTGGATAATAAACATTACAGACTTAATCAAAAGCAAAAACATTAAAATAAAAATAGTTAAAGTTAAAAGTCATAGTGAAAACAAGTAGAATGATAGAGCAGATTTACTTGCAAAGAAAGGAGTGAATAGCAAAGAGATAATCTGTGTGAAAAAAATCAAATGTAGCAGAATAAAGTACTATATAGAATGAGAAAGTAAAAAGATTGACATACCAATAAGACTTCTTTGCAAGATAATTGTTAATGCTAGAATTGGAGCTGGCTGGCAAAAAACAAAACCAATTAGATTACTAGAGCTAGAAACTGAACAAGCACTACACAACTGGTCAAGCTTCTAAAAAGAAATAAATAGAACTAGTAGAGTACATTGTACATTGAGAAGACTTAGTATGAGAAGAGCAACAGCAATCAAGTATATAATGGACAGTTTACCAACATTAGAAAAACTAAACAGAAAAAGATCAGAAGTATATATAACAGCAGACTGTCAAGTTTGTCAAAAGAGTAAGATAGAAACTCAAACATATATAGCAAGTTGCAGCAAACAAAGAAGTCTGTGGAAATGAATCCAAAAAGTGTCAGTAGCAACAGCATGAAATGGTCTCAAAGAAAGAGAAAAAGACAGAATTCTACCACAAGTGCTATATATGACACTTTTTGGAAAAACAGAGGAAGAAGAAATTAAGAACAGAAAAGCACTAATAAAAGAGCTCATAACACTCAAAGTTAAAAAAGGAATCGAACAATTGTTAAACAAAAATGTGACACAGAAATGTATAGATATAGCAACTAGAACAGTGTGAAACACCTTTTACAACCAAGTATGAAGAGTTTGATGTGAAAGAGTACAAAAATAGGAAAAGAGCTCTAATATAACAAATAGAATGAAAAAAGGTTATAAAGAGAAAAAAAGATTAAAAGAAAAGAAGATAGAAAGTAAAATATCAAAAGAAGATGAGAAAGAAAAAAAAACAGAAAAAGAAAAATGAATAAAGCATTAAAGACAATTGATATGCTTGTCACAGAAGGGAGAAGACTCTTCTGGTATGGCTTTAAGTAGTTAAATGAGCAGTCTATCTCTAACTGAGGTAGTGCAGCAGATTGCACTTAGGTACCATTAGGATGGCCAAGTGATGCTAAACTTAAGTATTAGGAAATTCTATGTAATTATGTATATATATAGTTCCAAGAATCTTAATAAAGTATTAACGTAACTGCTTAAGGTTAAAAAAAAAAAAAAAAAAAAAACAACAAACAAATATTAGAAAAATTATCTGATCAGCTGTCAAAATTAATAATATTTCTTTTTCTGATTGTTTGAATGCATTTCAAGTTTCAGAATCAATGTTGAAAGAGTATGCAATAGAGCTAGCATATTATTGTTCAGTTGACATATTACAGTTACATGAATTAAACTTAAAGCAAAACATAATTAGTGATTATGTACAAAGAGCCAGAATTGCATGTATAACAATATCTAATATTTTTACTAATGGAATTGGATGTTTGATATAAAATTTGTTTAGCAGATATGCATCATAAAGAAAGATTTTAGTCAAGATGTAAAAAAATTGTTAAACAAGGAATGTATGATGAAGGTCTGGTAATTCCACTAATTAAGAACATTAAAAGACCTGTTGCAGATGTTAATTTTACATTATATTACCCTTATGCTATTATACAAAACAATATATCTCTTAAAAAATATGTTTCAAAAGATTCAACTAATCATCATTTAAATACTATAATTGATAATGCCATTGTATATGATAAATTTTTACCATATGACAATAATATAAATAAAATAGGTATCATGGCATTTATATGTAAAGAATTGCTAAAAAATCAAAATGATGCAAAACAAAAAATAAAATTGTTCAAAAATGATGAAACAAAACTCCTATACTATACTTCATTATTAAATGCATTAAAAATATTTGCAAACTCTGTTTATAGTGAGACTGATTACAGATATTCACTATTATATCATGAGGAAGTTGTATTATTAGTTATAGCATTTTGTCAAGCAACATTAAAGATGATGATTAATTTTGTAAGAGAACAAGGATTTATTGTAGTTTATGAAGACACAGATTCTGTATTTTATTCATTACCAGAATCATATTTCACAGAACTAAGTATTCCACTAGTTTATTATCAAAAAAAGAATATTAGGAAGAACAGATCAAATTGACAATATTATATTTAAAGATTTTAGAAACAAAAATCAATGAATACTTGAAACAAATTATGAAATCTATATACTTAAAGATGGTTTATAAAAAAACAATGTATCCTTTTTTAATTTTTGGAAAAAAACATTATGTTACAATTATTTATTCAGATATGCCAAATTTAGACAATTTAAATTTATTATTGAAAGGTCTCAAAACTATCAAATGTAATGTGTCAGAGTTTTACAAACTAGTAGCAAAAGAATTAATATATTCTTTACTTGGATTTAATAAAGATTTCTTGATCAGACAAGAAGAAATAGATCAAAAAGAATTAGTTATACAGATAATCACTAACTATGTCAACAAAAAAGAAACATTATTAGACTTATTTGTTTTTACAGCAAAGTTTGACCTAATATATGCTTCAGTATCAGCGGTCGATTTTGTAAAAACACTAAACAAAGATCAGTCAAAAGAAGAACAAAATAAATTCTTAAGCAAATTACAAAATCTGATACAAAAAAAGAAAATAAGATAGTTAATAATTTTGTTGCTAGATTGAAACATTCTATTAAACCAAGATAAATCTTCTACTATGTAAAATTTCTATTAGGTGTATTAAGTATTTCATACAGGATGATTTTAATAAACCATTTTGATTCAAAAAAAGATATTATTGATATTGTATACTATTTTTATAGTTTATAAGACATTGTGACTCATCTTTTAAGCTGTGAAGAGAAGCAAGCTCTCAAAAACATAAAGGAAATATTCAATGCTGAGGAACTTAAAAAGCAACAAATAATAACAGAATTTTTTGTTAAAAAAAATCAACAAAAGATAACTGAGTTTGTTGAAACAATACCTAATATGACTAAAAGAAAACTAACTAAAGAATTATATAGACAGAAAAATAATAAAAAACAAAAAACTCAATTGAAACTAAACAAATTTTATTACTCTAATATATCACATAAATATAAATTACAAGCTGATAAACAATCAGAATCAAGTAAACAAAAGCATATATAAAGGTAAAAAAATTTTTTCCTCTTAATTTTAACAAGATGCAATACCAATTATTTGATAACAATTAGATCAAAATCATGAATTATGTTAAGATAACAAAACTTTATATAAAGATGCAAAAATCCTCTTCACTAATAAACTTTCTAACAAAAAACAAGTTTAATATTAACAAATTCAATGATTTCATATTATTAACTGAAAAATGTAATCAATTGAAATTCTCTTCTCAGCTCTACAACCTATCAATCAAACCAATAATCAATTTGAAGATAATAATTATAATAGAATTAATTTATTACAATAATCTTACTTTCATAAAAGAATATATATTCTATTAGTAAATTTATGTAAATATATCATAGACACAATTAGCACTTTACAAATTCATTTGTTCAGTATAATGTACCAAACAGAAGTTTATTTACATAATCATGCCTTAAGAAAAACATAAATGCAAAAAAATTAATCCATATTCTATAAAGAATTTTAAAAACAGAAAACTATTTATTTATTTACTAGATGATATACTTTATATAATATTTTTATTATTAATACCTTCAGATATTACAAAATCATTAAAATTTATATTAGATAATAGAAAATTTGTTGAATTTCGAAAACTGAAATTTGTGTGTAAATTATTCTGTTGGTTTTACAGATACTATTTTTCTCAATTTAGAACAAACTATTATTTGATTTAAAAAAAATACAATCAAGATCATGAACTACCAAAATGTTTCAAATGAAATGTAAGTAACTGTTCAAAAAACATCTAGATTGATTTCAAAGATGGTGATGTTGATTTATACTCTAAATTTTCTTACTCTTATAAACTTTATTCACATGATAATCAATTATACTGTGATCATTTTAAGAAAACTTTAATGTTCATTGAATCAAATAAACTTAAACATATAGAAAAAGCAGATGTCAGAATTGTAAAACATTTACATATTGTGTAGTATATTCTTATGATTTCCCAACACATTGTAAATCAGAATGCAAAGATGTTTTATATAAAAAAATCAAACCTATATCTGTTGAAAATCATTATTTATTATATTGTATAAAAATTTGCAAAAATTGTAATAAATATTTTAACAATCTTTACAATAAAAATAATGAATTTTTAGAACCAGAAAATTTTACAATATTAGATTATTAAAACAAAATAAGGAATTTAAGAAATTTTGTTTAATATTCTTTAATAAATAATCTGTTCAGTTCTACCAAGCAGAGATTTATTTGTGTAATTAAATATGAAATTGCAACCAAATAATTAACAATAATATCTCAAAAAATCATAGAGAAAAAAAAATATTATAGATGCAAACTTGATTCATATTTTATTAATAACATCAAAACTAAGAACACATGACATTTCATTTTATTACCTTATGATATACATCATAAGATATTTTTTTTCTTGACTTCAGCTTTAAAGATTACATTAGATGATAAAAGATTTAGTGATTTTCAAAAACTTAAATTTGTGTATAAAATATTTCATCATCATTATTATTATTATTTTAACAAGATCACAATCAGATATTACTTAATACAAAAATATAATTCATTATATAGTCCACTAACTTTATATAAATAGAATATATGATACTGTTCCAAAAACATCTAGATAGACATTAACAAAGATGGTTCTCGATTCTCTCATAAGTTAAGATTAGGAAAGCAACTATATGTGGAAACAAATTATCTGAAAAATTTCAAAAGAACTTTAATATTTGTGGATGCTAAAACATTTTGTAAATATAAAAAAAGAAGATGCCAGAACTGTAAATCTTATATATATTGTGAGATACAAGGATTTACTTTCTTTGGAAACATGGAATCAGATTGTAAAAAAGTTCTAAAAAAGGTAGTTCAACTTTCTGATAATGATTCTTATTTAAGATATAGTGTAAATGTTTGTGAATATTATGATTCATATTTAACAGCTCTTTACAAAAGTCAAAGCTACAATGCTTTTCTAGATAGTGATCAGGTTTTTTTTTCTTCTTCATATTCTAATATATTAAAAAAGTGGTTATATTCTTAATTTTTTTATTTAAATAAATTATCTACTTAGTCTTAACCAAGTAGATTTTTATTTATGTAATTATAATTTATATTAACATATTTCCTAATGAAATATTGATAATAATATTTTATTTATGTTTCAATTTAGAAAAAATTACCCTTCTGAATGTGTTAATCTCAAATGCAATTAAAACAACATGTCGATTTTGGTACAAACTTTATAAAATATTATTCAATTTATATGGAACAAAATACATTTTAATCGAATTATTTAACAACTATTTGTTAAAACCTTATATATATGTTTCTTTCATGATTTATATTAATTACAATGTATTTAACAAAGATATTTCAAAAGAAGAGCAGCTTAAATGTTTGATTATTATAAATTATTTAGAGAAAGAAACAAGACTTAATCTATTACAGTTTAAAAATTCTAAAAATTATTTTACTTTAGTCACCAAAGAGAAATTTGAAAGCCTAAAATCTATCTGTAATTTATATAAATTAAATATTTTTTGTTTTCTGTATAAATTAGAAATTAAATTTAACAAATGTTTAGTAAAAAAATATAAACAATTACAATTTATAACTTGGTACTCATATACAGTTTGCACATGTGTTAAAGCAAGTTTTCAAAGTTGTTGCATTCTAAACTCATTGATTTCGATTATCATTTTTAATAACATTACATAAAGATAAAAATATATAAACCTTCATTATTTTTCTTTCTTTTATTAAGAAATAGCTTTCAAACTAAGTATTGAAATTGGTTCAAACTTATCATTTTGTTTAATCAAATTAGCAAATGCTTTAGTGCTTTATTTATTTATTATTTGTTTAATATTATTTTGCTTTCATGTTTTGGATTGGTTCAGTTTCTTATCTAATAAACAATCTAATTAGTCTTTCAGGACCAATTAGATTCTTTTTAATGTAATATTACAATTATTTAATTTAGATAAAAGAATGATTCCAACTTGTATATATGTTTAAAATATAATTTTGCTTGTTATACTAACTCCTATTTTTACTATCCTATATTGAACATGCTTATATGCATTTTCATCCTTCAAAATGCCTAAATCTTCAAAATATTATTATGCTGTTCTAATTGGTTGCACCTCTGATAATTATGACACTTTAGAAGAATATGATAAACAAGTGAACAATATTAATTCTTATTATAAAAAATTTCTCACATTAGAAGAAGCAAATGAAGAATTTGAAAATTTTCAATTAAAAATCAAAAGAAAAAAAAAAGCTGAATACTGATGATAAAATAGTTATTTACACAAATAGTTCTTATAAAAACAATCAAAAAAGTTCTTATGCTGGAATTAGAATTTATTATAAAAATGGAAATAAAGAAATTACTGAACCTCTACCTGGTAATTTACAAACAAACAATTGAGCAAAATTATATGCAGTAATTAGAGTATTAGAAACTTGTAAAAATTAATTAAAATTAATTGAAATCAAATTAAATAGTCATTTTGTTGTTGATTTACTTAAAAGATAAATACATAAATAGAAAACAAATAGATAGAAGACAGTTAAAAATTAAGAAATAAAAAAACAAAGATTTATTTGAAAAAATTAATTTTTTGGTTACTAAAAGAATTGGTAAAGTATATTTTATACATGTTTTTGGACATAAGAGTATAATTGATAATAAGCAAGCTAACAAATTAGCTAAATGAGATACTATTATCAAAATGAATAAAAGTAAAAAATTATCTCCTTACAATGCATTTATGAAAACAAATTTACCTATTATTAAAAAATAATTCAGAATTAGAATATAAAAATGCATTTAAATTAGTCACATCAATGTAAAAAGATTTAATTAATAATTTAAAAAATAGTTTTATAAATGAAATATAATATTTTATTAATAAATAATATTTTTTATTTTATTATTTAATTTCATTAATTTTCTTATTTTAAAAAAAAAACACTAAAATTTGTTTTCAAGATATGACAAAAATGAGATCTTGATTAGAAACAATTTCAACTTGTTGGAATTGTTTATTATCAAATTAAGGTATTTGTCATATTGACAGAAACAAATCAAAAAAAAAAAATAAAATTGGTCTTTCTGAAAGACAAAAAAAGTGTAGAGCATCATCCAATATAGGTAGTATTAGCTGACAATTTTTCAGGCCAGAATCTGAAAAATTGTCTACTTCTAATCAGTTTACAAACTGATTAAATTCTTTTTATAATAACTTCTATTAACAATGTTTATGTATACAAAAAATCAAACTTGGTTCAGAGAAAATAATAAAACAAATTATTACAGACCATTTTATTATGATGATAATAATAAAAAAATAATTGAAAATATTCAAATAATGTTGCTACCTAATCATCAGAAGATTATATTAGATAAGAATAAAAGACCTTTTTAAAAGAACATGAATTTGTTCTTGATAAAGACAAGAATATTGTTGATAAAGTTAGCAGAGAATATTTACTTAAATTACTTTATCCTAAAGTAAAATTAACAAACATTAGATTTAAAACCAAATGTTCTTTTGATTTATGCAGATGTAATATTAAAATTATTAATTAAATAAATTTATAATCTAATTAGATTTTTTGTTGTTTAAATTAAAAAATGTGTGATAAAAATACTAAACAACTCATTGTAAAGTCATTAATTTTACAAGATCCAAATAATTTTTTTGACAAATATTGGAATAAGCAACATGAATTTTTCATTAATAAAGAAGAGAAAATTTATGTAGTTAAAAAAGATGATGTAAAGTTTTAGATATTTTTTTGAAATATGCTTTGAAAAAATATTTAGAAAAAAGTAAACAAAATTATAGATTTAACACTTGTTCTTGTTGTAGAAAAGTCGAACTTGTTTTTATGAAAAAGACTAATTTACTTATCAAAAAAACTATCAATCACTGTAATGTTTATAATTCACCTTTCACTAGTCAAGTCAAAGAAGAAGAAGATTTTAAAATAATATCTCTTGATCATGATCATTTATTAAAATTTTTTAATCATTATAGTATCAGTTATAAATTTAAAATTTATCTTTATAAACATAAAAATCTTTTAGTTTATAAAAAGAACAGTAATAAGATCTTGGATGTTTATAAAAAAAATGATTTATTTTATTTTGTAAATCATTTTTTAAGACATGAAGTTAACTTCAAGCAATGTTTTAATTGTAACAGAATTACTTTAAATAGAAATAGTAGAATTGAGCTTACTTGTAAAACTAAAAAATGCAATGTATTTCTTAACATTCTAATTAGTTTTAAACTAATTAGATTTTTTATTATGTAGATTAAAGATGTTTTTAAAAGAAATCTACTTGATAATCCTTGAAGAATATAATTATACATCTTTTGATGAAATAAAATCTTTACCATCTTTTAACAAAATGTTTTATAAACTTGTTACAAGTATTTTATTAAACATCTTAGTAAAAAATATAAATAATAAATTTCAAATATAAATAAATAATAAGCTTAAAGAATACAAGAAAGAAATTTTTGAACAATATTTAATACTATTTAGAGATTGGATTATTTGCAAACTTGTTCAAAATAATTGAAATAATTATTATAAGAAATTTAGTTATTCACAATTTAAGATATTGGTTCTCAAACTACTTTTAATAATCTGTTAAATATATATATTTATTATTGTTCCTATTCAGTATACTCAAAAGGTTGTATTAAAAACTTAAACACTGGATCAATATATTCAATTAAAGATAATTTTATATTCATATATTTTTTTATATTTAGAAATTTATTTAAATTTGAATTGATAAATGATAAAAAGATATATTTATTGTTTGAAGAATTTGTAAAATATCAGATTAATTAAAAAAATTTGATTGAATCTGTTCTTCTCAAAGAATTTGGTTTTTTATTTCCTATTTAATTAATTAATTTATTGTTTTTATTGTTAAATTTTATTAAATATGTTAATAAATTAAATTATAATATATTGCATGTCTACGCTAAAAAATTAATTTGCAATATAAATAAAAATATAGATTGTTATAAGAGTTTTAATTACATGTCTAAATAAATGTTGAAAATTTGACAGAAAACTAGTTAATGAAATTACAATAAATTTTACAAAATCCTGTTTTAATGCTTTATTGAGTTCTTTGATTTTGTTTTTCAAATCTTCTAGTTGATTTTGTTTTGGTTCAAATTCTTTTATTATTTTTTTAAGTTCTTTGATTTCATCATTTTTTTCTTTTATTTTTTGTTGAATCTCTGTAATTGCTGAAGATGTGCTCATGATTGTATTAAACTTCAAAGTTATCAAAGATATTTCCTATTTTTTTATTTTATTTTATTTTTTTTTTTTTAACCTTAAGCAGTTATACTAGTACTTTATTAAGATTCTTGAAACTATATATTTATACAATTACA
>CAJVQA010009503.1:0-12044 GCA_910591915.1 Cetraspora pellucida | reverse complement strand
TCCAGCCGGACTTGAACCGTTGACCTTGTCTGTGGGGGCATGGGAGCTTAACCGCTAAGCTATGGGACCCATACCCTTTTATCTCTTTTCTATTAACTTATCTTTATATATTTTTAATAATAATTTTTATTGTTATAGTTTATTTTTTAATTTTAAAACTGTCAAACTAATCTGTAAATATTTAAAATATATATAGACTGTTTGTAAATTTTTTTTTTATAATGCCAAATCATAATTTATACTTTATTTAGTTTATTACATTATTATTACATATAGTTACATTATATTTGTATTACTAGATTATTATTTATTTTAGACATCTAACATAATATTATACTTATATTTTTTTATATACTCTATTTTTGTAGCCTTCACTATGTATTTCAATCATTATTACTAAACTACTAAAAAAACTATAAATTATTTTATTATATCACTAATTTCTTCTTATTTTTCTTATTTAGCAGCCTTTTTGTCTACTATTTACAGTAACCTATCCTTTTTTCAAATTAGTTGATTCTAATAGTTTCTTGCTCTTTTTGCTACCAATTTGGTATATATAGTTTAATTTATTTTCTAATATTCTAGTGACATAGCTGAATTTATCAAGATCTGAATTATCAATCTGCAGTTTATCATGTACTCTTTTCCAATATATTCTATAGTTGGTTTAGTCTGCAGCTTGATTATATATGCTTTTTGCAGGCTTTTCTGTAGGTGTACTGCTAACTATATACTAATATACTATCAGTTTGGTGTTGCAAGTAAAGTTATGATTTAGGTGGATTGATCTGTATAAGTCAAGAATTTGATAAGTCATAGGTCAAAAATTGATCTAACTTAGATCAAACAGGTTAATATTAAAAATATATAAAGCTTACTAAATTATTATATTCTATATTATACAATTAATATGTATTATGCATTGTTTAATATTAATTATTATATATATTATTTTATAAATCTTATGTAGCAGCCTGTACTTTTTTTATTTGGTTATTGCATAATATTATATATGAAAGTATGGATATATGAATAACTTGTGGCTTTCTGCTATAGTTATTTATTGTATAATCATTATGTATTTTGTAAAATACATTTATTCAATTTAATCAGCATAATTACAATTATTTCTTTATTATTTAAATGATAAGTATCTATATTTTTTTGTTTTTTTTCTTTTGTTTTTTTTATTATTATATTTAGAATATGTATTAGCTACTTTGTTGAATTTATTAGTAGGTTTGCATAATTTGGTTTTTTGAGCACTTTTCTCTCTATAAACATTTTGACAAACCTTTTTGTTATCAACTTTGTTATTACTTTTCTAAATGTTTCAATTAGTATTATTAGACAAATATTATTTAAATAACAGTGCTACTGTAAAGACTAGACTTATGAAATAGAGTTAGAACTTGTGAAACTAGCAAAATATGCTGGTCTTTGAGGAGGAACCAGATGAACCAACCAGGCTGTCAGAATTTCATAATTTTGGAGAAAAATAGTACATGTCAGCAAATATATAAACCAGAAGTATATAGTTTCAACCTATCTTTTTGGGCTATCTGGAATGGCAGTTTGGTGAAACTTGAATTGAATATCAAAATAGTAAGGATATGTTGTAAAATTAGTACTAGAGTTGGAGTAAACTCTGCAAGGACATAGCAGTTTAATAGTATATCCTGACTTTTAGTATTAGTCTTGGCTATAGTAATACTGGATCAGCTGTAAAAATAAGATACAGAAGATTCTGGAAGGTTTAGTACAAGGTCAAAGGTTTCAAAGAACTGCTTTAAAAACTTAGTAGTCATGGTATATTTTCACCAGCATCAGCCAGGATCATTGATAGGCAGAGGTAGATTGGTAGATATAAAAACTAGAGTAGTTAAATAGAAAACCTACAAGCAGATTTCAGATATAGCAACTAGTGTAAAACCTTTAGGCAGATTACTTAAATTAAACAATAACTAAAGTTATATAAGTAGCTAGTTATATACTCTTTCTATAATTGCCTTCTGTAGTTGTAATACAACCATTAGTTAAATATACTATCAATAAAATCCTGGGTCACAAGTACTCATCTTAATATTTAAAAAAAAAAAAAATTATTTAAATTATATTCCTATTTTACATTCTTTGGTATTAGATAGACTTATAAATTTTTTATTTAGTTAGTATTTTTTCTATTTCTAAACAAAGATCAGTAAAGACTTTAAAGACTTTTTATATTTTTTTTTCTACCTATTTAATTAGTATATAGCTTATGTTAAATATGCTCAAAGCTGTTTTTGTTTTAAGTTCTTTTAGCATCTCATCCTATTTCTTTTCTTTGATATTTTCTTTAATTTCTATATGCTATTTCTTTTTAATATATTTTTGTAGCTTGTAAACTTCTTTTTATCTTTTTAATATTTCTTTTAGTTTTATATTTCTTTCTCTAAATTGTTCCTTGTAATGTTCTGCTACACTAGTCTTAACTAATTCTGGTTCTACTATTAGATTTGTTATTTTTTCTTCCTATATAATAAATCTGTTAATTGTTATCTTTTTGTAAGGTTTGTTTAAAAGGCTAGCTATTATTTTTTCTTGATCTGTTTAAATCATTTTACATCTTTTATTTATATTATTTTTTATTTATTTTCTTTGATTTTTTCTTATTCTTTTTTTTTTCTTCTATAACAATTTCTATCATCTTTTCATATCTTCTATCTAAACACTTGACTATTTATATAGTTTTGGCAACTTTGCACCTTTTTTTTTTCTAGTATTTATAATTTTTCATTTGTTTTAATTCTTTTTTCTTTTGTTACTTTTTGGCCTTTTTTTGTTTTTATATATTTAATTGACCTTTGTAGCTTTACAATATCTTTCTCTTAATATTGTTTTCTTTAACTATTTCTTCTATTTGTTACTATATTATATATCTTTTTCTTAGATAAATGCTTGCTTGCTGCTGCAATAATTGCTTCTTCTATTATATCTCATATGTTGTTTATTCTGTTCATTTTATTTTTTTTGTCTTGTTCTTTTTTTTAGATGTTTTTTAGTACATTTTTGACTTTTAATTGTTTCTGCAGCTCTTATATATACTTTTCTTAGTTTTCTTCTTTTGCTTAATTATATAGAATATATTGTTCTTGATTATCTTTTTTTTTTGACTTCAGCTTTGCTATTCTTTGCTATTATGTATTTAATTCATATTTCTGATTTTATTATCTTATGATCACTTTTAGTAATTTCTTCTGCTTTTTTAATTTCTGCCTTTTGTAAACTTGAGACCAATTCTTTTGACATTAATATGTAGTTAATTCTTGTTGCTGCTTCTTTATTTGATTATATAAACTCTTAACTTGTTAAATGCATATCTCTATAAGTATTACTAAAGTTCTGTTTCTTCATTTAATTAAAGATTAGTAGTCTTTTAAAATTTGCTGTTTGTAGATGTTATCTGTTCAATATGTTATTTGCTATATAATTAAAATTACCTAAAATAATTATTTATGTTTGTTTTTTCTTTTTAGCAACTATTATTTTTTGTTAAATGCTTTTCTCTATTGTCTTGTCATTTAGTGATATATAAACTTTTAAAACTACTAATTCCAATTGCTTGAAGTGTAGTATAAGCTCTATCATATATTTATTATTTTTTGATCACACCTACATGTTTCTCTTATTGCTTATTAATCAAAATACTTATATCAGATTCTTTTTTTTATTTTTTGCTGCATTTGACCAAAATCCTCATATCTACTATTTACAGCATATGTTAAGAATCTTTTTTCTCTTTCTGTAAGCTTCATTTTTGTAATCTCTAGTATTGTGATTTCTTCTTTTTCTATTCAGTCTAGCAGACTTTTAAGTTTTTAGCCTTTGGTTTAAAATCTATTAATATTATAATATACTATTTAATTTTTTTTCTTTCATCTTTTTATTTTTCTTTTAATTATTTTTGTTTTAGCTTTACTGTTTTTTTTTTTCTGCTCTTTTCTTTTTTTAAATAAGAATGTATTTTTTTTTTTTTTCAAAAACTTTTTTCTTATTTTACAAAAACTCTTCAATTTTTATATCTATATTTATAAATTTAAACTAAAGCAGCTTTAGGAACATTTGGCTATATCTTTCCATATTAAGTTTTTTACTTTTTTGAATTTTTTTAATCTTTCCAAAATTTGATCTAATATATCTTCTATATAAGTGTTTTTTTTTCTATTGAATTTTGTTTTTATTATTTTTTTTCTTGAGATTTTCTTTTTTTCTTTATCTATACTTTTATATCTTCTTTGGTTTTCAGTATTTTGGCTTAGGCTATTGCTTCCTTCTTTTATTATTTAATTTCTAATTTTAGATCTTTCTTATTTTATTTTTTTTGTATATATTTTGTTCTATTAATTTCTTTCTTCACTTTTATCTTTTTCTGTATTAAAGATTTTAGCTCAATTTGTTCTAACTTTTTTTATTTTTTTTTTGAAGCTTTTTTTTTTTCTTGGTTTTCTTTTTTTTTGTTTACTCAATATACTTAAAAGTTATTATATATAATCAGTTTTGATTGAACTGTCTTTATGTCTTCTTTAGTTACAATGCTATTCTTTTTTTATTTCTATTCCAATTTGGTAGAATGTATATAAACTTCACTCCTTTATTTCTTAAGCACTGTAATGATAAAACTTTAGAAAAATTTTTAGATAACTTCATTAGTTTAGCTATGTGTTTTTTTTGTCTTTCTCTTACTTCATAGTCTTCTCTTTCTACTATTATTCTTATCAGCTTATTATTGTTTACTAGTAATAACTATAAGATGTTTTTTTTTTAATGTTTTGTATTTGAATTACTGCTAAAAGCTTGTATTTAAATTTTTTAATGCACACTATTTGCATATTTTTGATTCTTCTGCAAATATACTCTACTTCTCTTTTGTTTATATTAGCTAATAAGTCTCAAATTATCAGATAAGTTATGTTATTAAATCTTTTATTTTTTCATATTTCTTATTATTTGGTTTTCTTTTGTTAACATTTTCTTCAAACTTCTTTTTTTTAAAGTTTGGTATATATTTTGCTTTATTTTATTGTTCTTTTTTATAGTCTCTTTGCTTTTCTTTTGTCTTTTTTCTTTTCTTCATCTTCTGGTATTATCTTGTACCAATCACTTTTTTTCTTACTAATTCTTTGTATAGCTTTATCTCTGTTATATTTACAGTCAAAGACTACTTTTATTCAAAAATTTCTCTCTTAAATACTTTTTTAATATCTTTTACATATGTATTGCTTTTTAGAAACCATCTAATAAACTTTATATGCTTCTTTTTCATTTTTCCAAGAACATCATATGCTGGTATATTAGTAATTAAACTATTGTTTTTAATTACAACTTCTTCTGCTTAGTGCCTATATACTCTGTTTTAATGCTATTCCTACTATATTAATTTCTTCTTTTGTTTTTTGTTTTTCATTTTCTTTATTTAACATATTTTGTTTTAATTGTTTATTGTTTATTTCTATATCTTTTTATTTAATTATTTTCTTTTGTTTTTTGATTTCTTGCTTCTAAGTAGAGAGTTTAAATAATACTTTGTTATTTTTTTTTATACTTATTTCTATCTATTTTTCTTTTTATAATATGTTAGTTTCTTCTTGTTGCTTTTCTATATTTTTAAGTTTTTTTTCTACATTTTTCTTTTTTTCTTGTTTTTGTCTAATATTCTCTTCTTCATTTACTTTTGCTATTACTTGCTGTTCTTTATTTTAATTATATTGTATTTATTTTTTTACTGTTTTCATTATTATATCTTGGTTTTTTATAATCATATTTAACTTTTTTTTAGATTTTACTTCCTTAGCCTTTTTTAGTATTTTTTTGTTAATTATAAAAAAGCTATCTTATTTGAATCTTATTTTGTAAGCATTATGATATTTCTGTCTTTTCTGTCAGGCACTGCATATGTTTTGTCTGCCTTATTAAAAAAACTTTGTTATATATACTATTTATTTTCTAGTATATTCTTTTTATAAAGATTGCTTATAAACTTTTTCTATATTTTTTTAACAAGTTTTTGATTATTTTATAATTTATTCTTTTTTTAAAATATTCTATTATATGTTCTCATTGTAACTTGTTTATCTGTTATTTTAAAAATAACTTATTTATACTATTTTATTCTAATATTTTGCATGTGTTTGCTTTATCTAATCTGTTATATGTTGTTTGTATAATGTAAACAGATCTATGTACAAAGTCACTAGCAATCCTCTACAGTTATTGCTTGCTTACTAAAATTTCCTAAAAAACTTTAGTTTTTCTTTATAACTATTTTGCTAGTACTTGCAGTACTCTCTATTTCTAGGCTTGTTTAATGTTCTTTTTGTTGCTATTTCTTTTTCTTAGTATTGTTTGTGATGTTTCTTATTATTAGTTATACAGAAAGTCTAGTTTTTTTACTAATTTTGTATTTAAGTAATTATCAAGAAAAGTTGTTGATTAAATTTTATATTATACAAATTTATATAATTTTATTTATTTTAAAAACTATTATATAAAATTTTGATATTTTATTTTATTTAAAAGGCCTTAAATTTAGTAAATATAATATATTATTTTTAGCTTAATATCTTCTTTAGTTAACTTGTAATAGATATTAAAAAGTATTTATAATAATATAATATCTTATATAAAAGATCTAAATAAATAATAATAATAATTTTTAACAATATTATTGTAAAGACTAGATCTAAAAAACAAATATTAATATAAAAAAATTGGATAAACAAATTTTTCAAGTAGAAAATATTGCCAATTAGACTGTCAGATTTTAGATTAAAGAAAAAATTATTAAATTAAATTTGATATATTAAAAACAAATTACAATTTTTTAACTTGTTTAAACCCAAAGCAAAAGTATACTAAAATATTAAAAGTATATTATAGTTGATAAAAATATTTGTAATTGCAAGCATTAGCTTGGCTATAGTATATTATATAAAACTAAATTAGTTATATATGGAATATAGAAGGTTTTAAAAAATTTTTGTTAAGAATAAAGTAATTCTAAAGATACTAATTTATATTAAAACTTTAAATAAGCTATATTCTAAAAATGTTTTATAATACAAGTTAGTTTGTATATACAGAGAGTTTAAATAAGTAAAACTTATAATTTATATAGAATCTATATTATATAAACAGACTACTAAATTAAATACTAAAAGTGCATATGTAACTAGTTGTAACTTTTTATATAAGCAAGTTTCTAAAAGTTTTTGTATTTATAATAACTTAAATAAAAATTACTTTTTAAAAACAAAAACTTTAATATATAAAAGAAAATAATAAAACCAATATTTGTATTATTATATATACTGTTTTTGTTATTTTATACTTAACTATTCTAGTAGCATTATAAATTTTTATTAATATTAAATATAATAATCTAGTGAAGTGTATAGGTTGTCAACTCCAAGTAAAGATCTAAGGCTCAATTTTTATAGATGATGAATTTTAAAAATTATATTTATGTTACATTAATAGTCTCTTGTTAATTAATTGGATTTAAATATTTGTAATCTTAGATACACCAAGTTGAATTTTATCTGACATTGAAAGCTTGGAGCATTTATGCAAAGTATAATGTTATATATATATAGAGAAATATAAAAAACTAATATTATATAAGGCTTCAGTGCAAAACCATAATAAGACTATTGGGTATTGAAAACTAAGAAACTAAGAAACAGAAGTCTACTTAAAAATCTTAAGTAAAAAGATAGCACAACCTTTAATAGTACTGTTAAACTGATAAAAGCCTATAAAACATCTTTATAAAAATTGTCAAATAAACTAGATAACAAGATGTATAAGAATAAGAATGTTATTTTGTTTTAACTAGTTAATTTATGCTTTAGAATACTGTTTTAAACTATATATATAAAACTGGTTATTAAACTCAGTTTATACAAATATATTAATAATTATGTTTGTTTAAACAAGCTAATAAAACCTACTTTGTTATCTTATTTATAGAATTTTCTATATATAAAAACAATCAATACAATTATAAGGGTAATATTAAGTATAAGTCTAATATTAGCTTAGAGCTTTATATCTATGTATTATAATTATAAAAATATTCAGCTTTGTTATTATTTGTATTTATGCAAATATATAAATTTTTTTTTTTTTTTTAATGTTAAGGCAAGTAATTGCAATCCAGAAGTTTATTAATAATTAGTCAGCATATAACTATTGAGTACAACAACTACAAAAGAAAACATAAAAAGAGTGTACAACTAGCCATTTGTATAACTTTAGTTATTGTCTATTTTAAGTAGTTTACTCGAAAGTTCTATACTAGTTGTTATATCTAAAACTTGCCTGTGAGTTCTCTATTTAAATACTCTAGTTTCTGTATCTACTTCTACCCTATCAACTGCAGAATTACTGCAAATATACCATGGTCACTAAGTCATGTTTAACTTTATACTAAGTCCACTGAAGCCTTCTGTATCTTATACTTATAGCTGGCCCAGTACCACTCTGGCCTAGGCCATCACTTGCAGTTAGAGCTAACCATTAAACTACTATACTCTTGTAAAGTTTACTTAATCCTGATACCTTTCTTTTTCAACATTTTCCCCTTACTCTGAACCTACAAGATTTCCCAGACTACCAATTCAGATGGCCTGATATGGTATCCTAAGATCTTTTTCCTTTAGCAATTTCCAGTGACCTGGTTGATATATGCTTCTCTATACATATTGTCATCTGTTCTATCCTAGTTATTCCTTCTGAGACTTCTGATAATTCAGTAGTATCATTGAAAGTTTATACTACCTCTTTATTCAGGATTTTTAAATGAATTTTTATGCTCCAGTTTTTTAGAGTTATGCATCTAATGGTCTTATTATAGGTTTGCATCAAAGTCTTATACAACACTAGTTATTTAATATTCCTCTATGTATGTGTAATATTACACTTCATATAAATGCCCCAAGCTCTTATTCGAGATGGTATGCCTAAGATTACAGATTATCTTTTGCTGTTCAACCAATCGATGAGATATAGTTACTGTAATACAGTTATAATTATTCAAATTTTACTGTTCATGAGATTTGAACACTAGACCTGCCACTTGGGAGTTGACAACCTGTCCACTTCACTAGGTTGCCACACCCTCCAAATATATAAATTTTATAATTATAAATATATATAAGCATTTATAATATTTATTATATATATTACTATTACTTATTATATATTATTGTTAATTTATGATAATATTTAATTTATTACTTACTTTATAGTTGATAATATTTAATTTATACTACATTTTCAAACAAAGGTTTGCAGAAATATTTTCTTTAGATAATTAATTGCAAATTGAATTAATTGTATTTTTAGCTTTAGAAAATATTTCTTTACTAGATACAAAAGTTGCTTGTATAACCAAATAGTTACATGCTATTTATACAAGCCTAAAATATTGTACATTAGCTAATTATACTTTTCAAAAGTCCAAAAGATTACAATATTTCTTAATAGTTATAAAATATTCTTTAGAAACATTTAAAGTAGTATTTAATTTTTTATTATAATGTTTTTTAAAGTAATTTTTTGAAAAATCACTATTATCTTTAGCAATAGATATGCCAAATTCTTTATATTCTTTATAAATGCTATATAGTAATTTATATATAGTTATAGCTGTTTCATTATCAAATAATAATAGTTTTATATTTGGGTTTAATACAACTAATGCACTGTAACAAGTTTGAAAAATAAACTAATAATTAGCAAGTTTCTTGTATATATGTTGTGCAATTTGATTTTTTATTAAAATATCACAATACAATGCATTGTGCAAACTATCTATTGTTGAACAGATTGATGATGATAAAACTAGAGTCATTCTTGTCATCAGTTCAAGTAAAGTAAAAATAGTCTAAAAATAAATAAATTAATTTATTATATATATTAAATTTAAAAATATATAAAATTTAAAAATATATTAAATTAAAATACTAACTTTAACTTTATTTCATTCAACTTTATTTAAATACTAATCTTTTAAAATAGGATTATCATCAACAAGATTCTTTGTTATTTGATGAATTTGAAATATTTTTTCAATTATATTATAAGTATTGTTTCATCATATTAATATATTCAAGTTAGATACAAAAAAAGATTTTTCATTTGCTTGAAAAATTCTTTTAAGATTCTCAAGAATAGTTGGAATTTGTATATATAACTTACAAAGCTTAATAACTTTGTAATTAAATTAATAACAATTTTTAACTTATTAGATACTGCAAGATTTAATATATAAGCTGCATAGTAAATATGTTCAAAATTCTTATTATTATACTTATCATAAAGTTTTTTATAAAACATATATCCAAATACTTTTATACTTAATGCATTATTAGTAGTTGCAAATACAATACAAGAACCAATATTATAGAATAAAATTGGTTTAAAATCTTTTTGGCTATAAAATTGCTAGTATAATATTTATAAAATAGTATTATATTTAATAAAGTTTATTTCATAATTCAAGTTTCATCAATCTAGTAAAGTGTAATAGCAAGAAACTCAAGGTTGATGCATAAGGTCCAAACATCTGTTATAATTAAAAATTTATATTTGTTTGTATTAAAAAAAATACAAAGCTTACTTTATTTATTATAATAAAGTTTTAAAACATTTTGTGAAATAAATTGTCTTGATAAAAGACAATATCATTAGGTTAATTGATTAATAAATTGTTGAAAATCCTTGTTTTCAATCATAAAAAAAGCTTATTGATTAGTAATAATCTATTTTAAAAGATCTTGTTTAATTTTTAAAATCTTATCAGCACTATAAGGCTTAATATTAGCTTTAATAGTCATTATAAGTTTATTATATTACTTTATATAATTATGTTTAAAATATAACTTAATAGTTAAAAGACCAGTATCTAATAAATATAATTTATCACAATATTTACATTGCTGCTTATTGGTAGTTTCATTAAATTTATTTTAAAAGAGATCTGATTTTATTTGTTTTGAAGAGTTATTGGTTATTTCTAAAAGTACCTTAGAGTCAAGTATATTTTGAAAGATTAAAAAGGTAAGTTAAATGTGGTTAATAAATAAATCAAATGTGCTTTTTTCATCTATTTTATGAAATAAAATATATAAAAAAAAACAAAAAAATTGCTTATTTATATTTATACTCAATAATTAAAAAAAAGCTAATTTTTCTTATTAATGCAATGTTGTAATTAACTTTTAATTAAAAGAGCTAATTTTTATTATATTAATGCAATAGCATAATAATTAACTAATTAAAAGCAACTATAATTTGTTAATAATAGTATTAATTAAAAGTCTAAAGTTAAATTATACACTTTTGCTATCTAATCAATTTCAAACTTAATTTAAGCATACAGAGTTTAAATAAAAAATAAAAATTATATAATTACTAAACTCAAGTTTAACTAGTTTGGTCTCAAACAAAAATTAAACAGAGTTCAGACAAGTAAAATAACATTCCTAGTAGAGAAACATATGACCAACTAGGCTGCTAAAATCACTGAAGAAAAAGGATATATAAGTATATCATGCTAAGTCATCTGAATTAGAAGTTTAAAAAGTCTGTCAATTTTAAATTGCAGTTAGTAGAGAATAATAAAGATTATATTAAAAAAATAATATTAGAGTCTGAGTAAACTTTACAAAAGTAATAGTAGTTTAATAAATAATTCTAATTGCAAGTATTGGTTCTTGTCATAGTAATAAATCAGATTAGTTTTTTTTTTTTTTTGGTATTAAAATGAGACCTTGCTTATATCTTTATTAATAATTTAAAATAGTTACATGTATATATGCTATGATTAAAGCCAACACTTGCAGTTAGGGCTAACTGTTAAACTGCTATCTATACAGCTACTACTATTTGTATAAAACAAATAAATTGAAAATTACATATAAGAATAAAAGCTCAGACTAATTTATCTGCGACCTAAACCTACTAGAGTGGTCAAAGCTTACCTAGATTTGAATGTT
>CAJVQA010009502.1:0-12044 GCA_910591915.1 Cetraspora pellucida | reverse complement strand
AAGCTAAAATCTTTTAATTTTGCCTCCAGCTGGACTTGAACCATTGACCTTGACTGTGGAGAGTATGGGAGCTTAACTGCTAAGCTATGGGACCTACACCCTTTAAGTTACAAATAATTAACTTTAATATTAAAAAAAATAATAATATACAATTCAAATTATTTAATATAATTTTATTTATTAAAAAGTAAGCTAAAAAATAATTTATAATATATATTAAATCTGCAATTAAGTTTAGGATGTTTAGAATATTTTATTTGCATTATGCATATTGTTATAAAATAAATTTTTGTCAACAAATACTTAATTCAAAGATTATTATTTAAGTAATCAAATAAAATTAATCTTTTATTAAAAAAAAACCTCATTCTAATTGTTAATAAAAATTTATTTTTTGTCATTCTTCAAGTAGCAGATCTAAGGTTCAAATCCTACTTACAATGAAATTTGGAAATTATATCTGTATTATAGTAACTGTCTTCTCTTAATCAGTTGGCCTCATGCAGCTGTAACCAAGATACATCAAGTCAGATCCTACTTACATTAGGAGCTTAGAGCATCTATATAAAGTATAATGTTATATATATATAAAGAAATATATAATTAGTGTTATATAAGATTTTAGTGCAAGCTTATGATAAAACTATCAGACATAAAAAACTAAGGAAGTAAGATAACAGAAACTCACTTAAAAATTCTTAAATAAAGAGGTAATATGAACTTTTAATAATACTATTAAACTGGTTGAAGCTTATAAAACACCTTTATATGAACTGAACATTAAACTGAACATCAAATATATATAGAAAAGCATATAATCAATTAGGTCACCAGACTTGCCAAAGAAAAAAGATACAGAAATATACTATACTGAGCTATCTGAATTGGTAGTTTGGCCAGAAACTGCTAGTTCTAAGTTATAACTAGTAGAGGATGATAAAAAAAAATTAGAAAGATAGATACTAAGTTTCTAGTAAACTTTACAAAGATAGAAATAATGTAATATAGTAGTTAAACAGGTAATCTTTATGACTGCAAATGTTAGGTAGTTGCATAAAATTAGGTTAGTATATGTAGAACATAAAGGCTCTAGTAAGGTTTCTGTTAAAAATAAAGTAATCCTAAAAGTACTGACTAGCATTAGGAACTTAGATGGATGTAGCCTTAAAGATGCTCTTATAATACAAGAATAGCATATACAAAGTGTTTAAATAGGCAAGACTCTTAGTTGGCTTGCAGGTATAGCATCTAGTATAGAACTTATATAGCAATGTATAAGCAGATTACTTAAAATTAGCACCAAAAGTATATGTATGGCTAGTTGTAACCTTCAATGTAAGAGTGGTCTTAGAGACAACCTATGTCTTATATAATTGAATAAAAATGGCACATCTTAAAGATAAAGACTTTAATATTAAAAAAATATATTTTATTTTAATAAAAAAAAACTTTTTAATTTTTAATAAATCTAAAAAAAGTTTTAATTCTTAATAAAACAAATTCTCTATATTTGATTTAACTTTGCTTTTTTTTTGAAATTCAGAAAATATTTATAAACAATAAGAAAAAATACATATTTTTTTACACCTTATTAGCATTATCTTAATTGTTCATTATCAACTAATAGAAAAAAAAAATAAATAAAATAAGCATTGAAGTACTCATACAAAAAAATATAAGTTATTAGAAAAAAACTAAGAATTGTTATTATTACTATCAAACTTTAAACTGTTTATTAATTAGAAACTACTGCATTAAGTATTTGTTCAATTACTATTACATATTAATACTAGTGTCTTTAGATCTATTAATATTTTTTTACTTAGTATACTAAATACAATTGTTGAAAATACAAATTTTTATACTTTAACAAAAAGTGCTAATATAATTAGTAAACAATAGTTGTACTTTGTATTTAAGTTATAGAGAGCTTATTATCTGAATTGCACTTGTTATTTATTAAGAACTTTATAGATTGCTTTTTTTTAACCAATATTGAAATACAAATAAAAAACTTTCTATATATTATATTTTAAAATAAATATCACTAAACCAATTTGAAATAATTAAAAGGTTTTTACATATTTTGTTTTCTACTATAACAATTAATAATTATTTTAAGAAGCTATTGCTTTCATATATCTGTAATATCTCAAAGCAGCTTTATATACCAAATTTAAATATCTTAGTAAATAAAATAATTATTCAATAAAATGTAACAACTTAGTAAAATAAATAAGTTATTAAACCTCTAAGTAAAATTTGTAAGTTCAAAACTTACTGATAGTAAAATTTGGATTTTTATATATTATAACAATTGTTTTTAACAATTAGTTTAAGATATTTGTAATTACAGTTATAATATTATAACTAGCAAGTCATGTGACATTTATATAACTAGTTATATAAAGAAATACAAACCAGCATTAGATAATGCAAATCTAAAATAAGTTCTTATAACTGTATAAATTTATAAAAATTAGAAAACAAAACATCTATTTAAGAAGACCTAAGCAGAGAAGTAATATAAGTTTTTAACAGTATTACTGTAAAAGCTAACTTTATAAAACAGATACCAATATAAAAGAATTGAATAAACAAGAACTTCAAATAAAAGATACTACTAACCAGACTACCAAAATCAAACTAGAGAAAAAGAATATTAGACTAATCTAATATATCAATATATTAGCTATAGTTTTATTAGTTTATTTAAATTAGAAGTCTGAAAGCAAAAGCAAAATATTTTAAATATACTATAAAGTAGTATTGGGGTTTAGATAAACTCTATAAGAGCATAGCAGTTTAATGGTTAGTTTTAATTGCAAGTATTGATTTAGCTATTATAATATAAAGTTAGCTATAAAATAGATATACAAAAAGTTTTAGAAGATTTATCATAAAGATAAAATAATTCTAAAATTAAAATAAAGATCTAAATATGATTAAATAAAGTTAACATAAGTTGCAAATTTAGAAAATTTAAAATAGAATATTCAAGCAAAAGTGTTAGGTATAGCAATTAATAGAAACCTTTAGATAAACTTCTTAAATAAATAATATAAAAAAGTTATATATATAATTAATTGTACACTTTTTCTATAATAGTTTTACATAGAACATATTATCAAAAATGTTTAATAAAAGTTAAAAGATCTAAAAGATTATTTTTTTTTAAATAAAAAAAAAGTTATTTGATTTTTTGAAAAAGAATTTATACTATTAAAATCAAAACAAGCTAACTTCAGAAGGCTTTAAAATTTATTTCTTTATAAATTGAAGTACATTATACTTTTTAGCTAACATTATATATCTTTTTAAATAATGTAATAAAAGTATATATTCTTAGTCAAACTAAGTATTTAGTTTACTATTTTATTGAACAACTTTTATATTCTGAATTTTTATTTAATATATATATAAATAACTATTTTACTAATATTTTTCTTTTTTGATAAACCAATATCAGTGCTTATAAAACTATTTAGAAAACTTACTCTAATTTTTTAAAAGAATCAAAGATAAACAAAAATATTAAACTTAACTGAAATATTTACTCTAGTATTATAATAAACAATGTATTAGTTATTTTTTAATAAGATAATAATTTTATAACAATTTTGATAACAATTTATAGTCTTGTTAATAATGAATAAAAAATAGAATAAGAAAATAATAGCTAAAAGTAGTAAGCACTAATGCAGTAAAAATGCATGCAATATTTAGAACTAAATCAAAAAAAATTAAAAATTCTTAAAATAATAAATAACTACAATAACTACATAAATAATATAGATGTTGCAAACCAACTATAATCTTATTACAATATGTAACAAACAACTTGATAAAATTAGATACTACTTTTTTAAAATTATTAAACAGATTACATATCATAACTTCAGAATTGACAAAAAAGTATATTAAGGTTTGTTTGAAGCTTGTTTAAAAACTAATTGATTTTGCAAATAATATTAATAAAATTTAATTAAAAAATTTAACAGATTCAAAAAAAATAAAATTAAAAAAGAAAATAAAATAACTAAAAGCAACAAATCATTTTGAGCTCTTAGATATATATAAAACAAAATTATTTTATAAAGATAAATCTAAAATTAAATTTAAAAATAAAATTAATTTGATTTACTTTTACTTAAAAGACAAAATTATTTAATACTTTTTTTAAATAGAAAATTATAAGAAATATGAATATATAAATTTTTTTTAATTATAAATAATTGGAAATTCTAAAGAAATTATCAACTAGGCTATTAAAATAAACTGGAAGAAAGAATATCAAACTGACCTAATATACCAATAAACTGATTGTAATTCTATATAGGTTATTTGAATTAAAAGTTTGGAGAACAGTCAAAGATATACTAAAGTACTAAAAATATAGTATAAAATAGATGCTAAGGTTTAAATAAACTCCACAAAAATATAATAGTTAAATAATATAACTCTGATCACAAATGTTAGTTCTGCAATAGCAATTCTGTTTCAACTATAAAAATAGGTACAGAAGCCTTTGTAAGGTTTATCTCAAAGATAAAATAGTCCTAAGATTAAGACAATAACCTAGGCATAACTTAGTAATATTAACACAGATGCCTGTTATACTATCTCTTACCCAAGGTTCTTGCCTATTTGATTCTTTTATATTAATATTTGCAGATTCAGAAGGTTTAAAATAGAACACCCAAGCAGAAGTATTAGATACAGCAATTGAAGAGAAACCTTTGGATGAACTCCTTAAATAGGTGATATAAAAAAGTTATATATGTAACCAATTGTACACTCTTTCTGTAGTAGTTTATAAAATCACATTAACAAAAAAATTAGTAATAAAAGTCAAAAGACCAAAAAGGTCATCTTAATACCAAAAAAAAGAAAGTTAACACAAATTTGATAATTTTTTAGAAAAAAAGATAAAAAAAATAAAAAATTATATATTAAAAAAAAGAAAATAAGTAAGCTTTTGATAAAAAAAAATCAAATTATTAATAATACTGTTTTAAATTTTTAAAAAAACCTTTTTGCAACCTTTTTAGATCTTTACTAATATTGCAATAATATAAGATTCAAAGTACAAAAAAAAATCGTATGTTTTTTTTTTAAATTACATAATTAATATATAGGTTATAACTTTTAAAAAATTTTTTATATTGATTTAGTATCTATAAAGCTAGTTTTTAAATGATTAAAATAACTTTAAATTTTATATAACAAAAGCATGCATTTTGAACTTAAAATATGCTTATAGGCATGCTTAGAAACATGCCTTTAGGAACATGCTTCATGCTTCATGCTTCTGTTCTCTGAACTCTAAATAGCAGTTTAAATATAATACATATATACTATATAAAAAAATTAATTTACTACGTATATTAACATTATTAAATTTAATATTTAAAAATTTTATTATTAGCTTTAATACAATATCCAAAACAATTATAAAATAAGTAACAATAGTATAGAACATTTTTTATAAGTATAAAGAATCTAATATAAAAAAGTCAATAAATAAAACAAGTAAAATTATAAATAAATAAAAAAAAAAGATGCTAGAAAAAAAAAATAAAAGTTAGCAAGTAATAGAAAAAAAAATAAGGAAACTAAATAAAAAAACTACGAAGATAATATCACTGCTTGTCAAACAAAAAAATTCTTTTAATATAAACTTTAAGTAGTTAGATAAGTAGTTTACTGTTTAATAAAAGTGGTATAACATAACAGATTGCACTTTGATATACAGATTTGCTTGGCCTCATTGCGCAGAAAAAAAATTATTATCTCATATTTTGAGTGATTAAGTAGAAGTACATTATTAATCTATTTTCCAATTTTATCAATATAAAACAAATGATCACAATTGAAGATTTAATCTTTCATTATATCAGGCTTCAATAGATATAGCGAACACATTCTAAGTTCACACACTAAATGCATATTTCATTCTATCAATATAGTTGATTTAATTAGCCGAACAAATATTATCAGATTAAGTTGTAATATTATATCGGAGTTGATACAAATAAATTTTTATAAGTGCAGAATTTTCTAAATGCGCTGTTCCGGAAACGTGCGCTTAGAAAGTATTCATCATACCATAAGAAAATATAATGATATAACTATTCGGAAACTGAATCACTGTCGCGCAGGACGCGCAGCTTGACCTCCACCTCGTTGTTGTTGCTGCTGTTGGGGTTCCTCAGCTTGACCACCTGTCAGTAACAGTATGACAAGAGGCAGAAGGTACCACCTATTTATATAACAAAAGCATTTTAAAAAATGGACTATTAAAATAAATGACTTAAATTAAATCTATGTATACATACCAATATTTCTGTAAAAAGCTTTTTTCTTCTGGTGGTTTTTCAACCGTCCCATCTTCTCTTATAGGCATTGCTCTATTTAGTTTCGGCCTTTGTTAGCCAAAATATTTATATTTATATATGGTAAAACACAATGATGTTAAAACCGCATAACTCAGTAACCAAATTACCATTTAATTATGAAATAAGTGGTATCTAAAATACCTAGCTCCGTTCACAGGCTTAATTATTTGAATAATAGTTTTAAAATTTGCCGTTTGCTATTTGATGTGCCATATAATAAAATTGGCATAAATCATAAAAGTGATAAAAATTATTCCATTTCATATAACACATTAGACTCACTGATGTCAAAACAGATGTACCGTTACATTGATCAATAGAAGTGTAATAATCAAAGTGAAACGCGTTGTTTCCATTTAAATGGATTATGATTTCATCTTCGAATTTCGATGCTTTCAACAAACACTGTAATTTCGTAGAAATTCAATTTGAGCTATCAACAATATTTTTATAATACCATTGTATACATAAATTGTATTACCATCTTTGTAAAGGATTCCATTACATTTTTCGGGTTTTGTTCGTCGACTAATTTTATTAGATAGTATGGATCATTGCTCGTTTTATCTGCATTTTCAAATTCATTTATAGATAACACATCTCCAGTGTCATCATACTTTGCGACAGCGCGGGATAATGTTACAACAACTTCGCCACGTTTTAAATATTTTGAATGGTGAGGAAGCTTATGATAAACAGCATATCTAAGTTCGTTAGGCTTGATATTATAAAATGAATCGGTTATCTTTATTTTTTAAACAAAAGTTTGGAATACAAAAACTATTAAACTCTGTACCTCGCCATGTTCTTGTCCCCAAAGCACACATGTTTGCAGACAAATCAAGACTGATATAACAATTGCAAAGCGCACAATAAATGCCATCATTCGAAGTTTGAAGAAAAAAAAAGGGGGATCAGTTACTATAAATAGTACATGTAGTACCCCAAATTGGAATCGTCTCATGAAAAAATTCTGTGCCAGGTTTTGTCGATCATTAATGGAAGAGTTAAAGACTGGGGACTATATAGTTATATATAGTTATATAACCTTTTTGTTAGAGAGAAATAACGATAAGCAGTTTTTTTTGACAAAACGAACGTCGTTTTACGTTACACTTGATCCTTGAAATATGATTTGTAGATGTGAGATCTCGCCACAATGATCGACAAAACCTGGCACAGAATTTTTCAGGGGACTGCCCCGATCAGGTACAACATATCATATATATATTTAAAAATTCAGCAGTGGTTTAGCATCTGATGTCTTTAGACCTTCTTTCGAAACGCATTCAAATCGAAGATCAGCTGGCTACAGTCCGTTATGTTGGGCCCGTTCCACCTACCAAGGGAGAGTGGCTTGGCGTAGAATGGGATAACGTATCAAGAGGAAAACATGATGGTGTTCATGAGGGCACGAGATATTTTACTTGTAGGTTCGTATAAAGCATAGAGTTATCATGTGTTACATCCGTATATCCTCTCGAAATAAAGTTACGTATGTGTCAATATAAATCAATTACAGTGTACCAAATAGTGGCTCTTTTATCCGTTTTTCATCAAAGATAAATACAGGCCGCAGTTTCGTCACTGCCCTCATTAACAAATATATTGACTATGATGATTCTGGAATGATGCAAGAGAATGAAGAGACGTATGATGCCCAAAAGGATTTAGATACGCTCTATTGGGCAGGAAATACTAAAATTGAAGTTGAAGCATTAGGATGGGACAAAATTCGCCGTAAACAACGGTAGGTATTAACAAATTTAATATCATTAATCTAAAAAAAAAAAAATTTCATATCTTTAATATATTTTAGAATAGAAAATTAGACCTATTGACCGAAGTTGGTCTTTCTTTCGAGCAAATATCAAGTGCTGGTAACCCAGGAGAAATTGAAGCTACATGTCCAAGTACATTAACATTGAATATAAATATTTTATTAATTTGATGATTTATCTAATGACTATTTCAATTTATGAATAGATATTGTCGACTTGAATTTATCAAAGAATTTACTGTCAGACTGGGAAACTGTTGCCCATATATGTCAAGAACTAAAAAAGTTGGAAGTATTACGTTTAAAGTAAGGAAGAATTTTTCTATTGATTGTGATTTTTAATAAAATAATATAGTTATTTAATTTTTATTTTATTTCTGAAACCAGTTACAATCGATTTCAAATGCTGAAGGCAGTACCAAATTTTTCAAATGCCTTTTTAAATTTGAAAAGTCTTTCACTTAACTATACTCGAATATTTTGGGATCAGGTTTATTATAATTTATATTTGATGTGTATTCTATTAGACTTCTATTGTATAAATAATGATTTGTTCTGATTCTTTCAGATAGAATTGCTTGAACCATACTTTCCAAGTTTAGAAAACCTGCAACTCGGTTTTAATAACATTAGATTATTGTCTAATAATGTGAATGAAAAAGAAAACCATCCAGTGAATAAGATTAAAGGATTTGTAAAACTAAAAGTGCTTAACCTTGAATCTAATGGTATAAATAGTTGGGGTACAATTGCATGTTTCTCGGATTTACCTTGGTATTAAGCTTTCTTTCTCAAATCAGTTTAATCCATTTAATACAAAAAAGTTAATTGCAATTTTTAATATAGTCTGGAAGATCTCTTTCTCAATAATAATATAATTGAGCGCATTTTTTACCCAAAGGAAAATGAAAGTAATAAAGCATTTCCAAAATTACGTTATTTAAACGTTAGTGAAAACAAGATCAGTGATTGGAATAGTATCGATGAACTCAACAAATTTCCTTCGTTACATGAGCTACGAATTAGAAAAAATCCATTTCTTGAAAGTATGTGTGAATTTATTTAATTCATATTGCGATATAATAGTTAACTTTGTGTGATCGCGATATAATTTTTGAATATAGATGAAAAACCTACTGAAGCAAATATGTCAATAATTAGTCGGATTAAAGGCTTATCAGTTTTAAATGGCAGTATTGTAAGTAGTTTTGTTTTTTCAAAGATGAGGCACTTGTATACGATTGTAAGTTCATGATATATCGGAATATCATTGCCGTCTAGATATCTCCAGGGGACAGAGTTGATGCAGAGAGATTTTATCTTAGGGTTTGTGTAAAAGATTTTAAAAAAACTTCAGAAGAAATAGAGAGAGAACATCCGCGATTTAAGGAATTATGTGAGTTACACGGTACACCGGTTGTTGATGAGATCAGTATGAAAGCCACCAGCAATGTTTTAAAGGATCGTTTAATATGTTCGTATAGCTGATTAAAATTATTACAGTTAGACTTCTCTATAATCACACCCTTAGTTCTAAGAATTTTGTGCTTATTTGAGGTTAAATTTATTTGTTTTATATAAGTTGCTGTGATTATAAGTAAATGTGACCGTAGAGGAGGTGACTATAGAGAGATCTGACTGTATATGGATTTTTGGGGTATTAATAATTTATGTTTTTTATGAATCTATAGCCCTTACAATTACTTCCCGGCCGTCTCTTGAACAAGATCCTATAAAAAAGGTTTCTAAAAAGCTATTAGGTAAAGTCTCTATATAAGCACAACGTTTTATGCTAGTATGTATATAGCTGACCGCAAGTTTACTAAATTGCTGCATTGCCGCATTTTAATGATATTTGTATTGTGACGTAGAGTTCCAATCCATTATCCATTTATCTATCAGATATCCAGATCTGAATATATTCGGATATTTCGTTTTACTATTGATATCCGGATAATTATCCGAATATTTGTCGGGTTATCCGGATATCAATAGTATATGGATATCCGGATTGGAACTTTATTGTGACGTAGCAATTTGTAAATGCGGAATTCATAAATTAGCTTTAACTGTAAGTAATGTAACTCAAGTCCCCGAGATGACATGAAAAAAAATTGACCAATCTAGTTGTATTATCTTTTCTGGAAAATGGCTTTTGGAAAATCGTTTGGTAACAAGCTATAAGTATGTGTATTTCTAAATTTTCTCAAATTAATATAGGGACAATGGAAATACGAAGTTTGAAGAATTTGCTTCAAAAACTTTTTGGAATACCAGCTTCACGGCAGAGATTATTTGCTATTACCAATTATCAAGTATGTTATACATTTGATCATTGATTTCCTTGTACTTTGCTAACTTGATTTGTAATTAAAGACAGAAAATGGTTCAACAATATTAAAAATTGAGATGAATGATGACTTACGTCAATTATCGTATTATGATATTTCATCTGGTGACGAGGTTATTATCCTTTCGACTTAAAGTTATGTTACCCTAAATACAGGTATAGAATAAAGGTAATTTAAGATGTAATTCTTCATATTATCAATATTTACGTTCTAAAAAAATAAATATTTTTATATATTTTCAAATCTATATATCTTGTTAAGTATTTAACTAATTTTAATAAGTTATTATGTATTAGAAAAAATAAGTTAAAAATAAATTTGAAATACATAAAAGCTTATACTCGACAATAAAAAAATAGTATAACTTTAAAACACATCAACTTTTTAGAGAGGTAATATTTTTAATAGCTATTTGGCAATTTTTAGAGCTTATTATAAAGAACAGAGTTACCAGTCAGATTTTTAAAGTATTGTTTTTATAAAAAGTTATGTTATTTTAAATAAACTTAAATATTATCAGTTATCCGGCAAACTCTTATGATCATAGATCTTGTTATTTTTTGTGTGTCATGTCGTAATCATGTTTATTCGAATTAAAACTCAGTTAGCCAATGACGACTTGAGAATCATGATCATGAATTGCCAGATAACATTAATATTGATCATGCGTTGATAAATATTGGTCATCTCATTAAGCATGATACATCAACTTGATACATTTGAATTAAAATGTAATTACACAAAATTTTATATATTAACTTGCAACTAAATAAATATATTTAATATTTGAAGATTTATAGAATATATTTATAAAAAAAAATTAAATTAATTTTTGATTATATATTGTTTTAAAAAATCTCAAAGTTGGTTAATTTTTTAAAAAAAATTAAAAAATTAAAAATTTTTGATATATTTCTAGATTAATCAATTATAATTGAGTATTTTTTGTTATTATACAAGTACTTTAGTGTAACCTTTAAGTATAAATCTGCAAAATTTCAACTATAATTATTATATAAAAAAAAAATTATAATAAAAAGAAAATTACCTATTTAAATTAGTTTATTATATAAAAAAATTAATATATTTGTAACTATAATCTACTGTAGTCATAACTAAAATAACCATGTTATTTATTCATTAGAATTAGGTTGAGATAAGAATAGGATGTAAGTAAAAGTAGATAATTTATAGTAAAATTTTGCAAGGATTTTTTTTTGTTAGAATACAATGAGTAGTTTTTTTATATACTCAATTTTGAGTTATAGATGATTTTTAATAATTTTTGATATAAGTAAACATTTGTTTTAAATTTTTTTAATTGTATTATATTATACCTGATCTTTAAAATTAGTTGGCTTTTATGAAATATGACTACAGTAGTCATAGTTACAAATATATTACTTTTATAAAAAATTAATAATTTTATATAGTAAATTTAATAATACTTATATATAAAAAAGTTAGTAATTATAAAATTTTTTAAAATTTAAAAATTTTATTTATATTTATATA
>CAJVQA010009501.1:0-12044 GCA_910591915.1 Cetraspora pellucida | reverse complement strand
ACACAGTAACAAGTGAGGTTACAAAAAGTGTTCACTGTCTAAGGTCACTCTAGTTACCTACTATCTTAAAAAAAGTAAATATAGAATAACAGTACAGTAACTGGTAAGAAATCTTTAGGTGAACTCTTTAAATAGATAATATAGAAAAGTTACATGTATAATCAGTTGTATACTCATCTGATAGTTCAATATAGATATGTTTATATAAAACATATATCTGATATAAGTATTAATAAAAACTAGAACCAAAGAGGTCATCTTAATATTAAAAAAAAAACTAAGAAGAAAATAAAAAGAATTGAAAAAAAAAATTTATAAAGTTAAACAATAGAAGAACAAAAGTAATTTTATAGAAGCATTATTAAAACAATGCATCTGATCACTTTTAAACAGAGACTATGATAGTAAAAAAACATATGCAGTAAAAATACTAACATATAATATATCAGGTAGCTTATAAAAAGAAAGAATGAAGTTTATTAAAAGATTGTTAGTGTTTAACAAATATTTTAAAGATGTTAAAGAACTGTTTAAAAGAGATAATATTTGGATTATTATATTTAATTGCAAATATAACAAAGAAGAGGCAATTAGCAAGTTCTAAAGAGAACAAAATGACTGGTTCAGAATGATTTTAAATATAGAGTTAAAGAGAATATTACTTAAGAAATAATAGAAATTTTGAAGAGAAACATGTCAAAAAACAAGAACAAGTATATAATATATACAGATAGTGCAGCAAATAGACAAAACAAAGAAGAAGCAATAAGTAAAAACATGGGTATAGAATGTGTACAGATAAGTAAAACACAAGATTGGTCAAAAAAAAAGATGACATTAGGAGTAAAAGAGTAGCCAATGTTAACTGTAGCAGAGTTATTAGCAATATAAGCAGTAATTTTGACTATACTGAAAAGAAAAAGACTAAAAATTTTTACAGATAATAATGCTGTAATTAGAAACATTAGTAAAGAGTTAGAATATATGAATAGAAATAGGATTCTTAAAAAAAATATATAGTTTGGATAATAAAGATAATTGACCTAGTTAGAACAAAGAATATATAAATAAAGTGATTTAAGATGAAGAGTTATAGCAAAGACAAATGGAATAATAAAGCTAACAGCCTTGTGAAAAAAGAAACAATAAGCAGAAAGATAATATATATAAAAGAAGTTAGTTGCAAAAAGATAGAGTACTACTTAAAGTAGAAAAACAAATGAATAAATATGCCAACAAAACTTCTATATAAGCTAGTAACAAATACCAGACTAGATGCAGAGTGGAGTGAAACAACAGTAATTAAGAGCCTAAAACTAGTAACAGAAGTAACAATTTATAATTGAACATATTTTGAAAAAGACTAAGTTAACCAAAAGAGTATACTATATAACAAGAAGAAGCAATACAAAAAGAAATGCTTTCATAAAGTATATATTAGACAAACTTCAATATTGGAAGAACTTAACAGAAAAAGACCAGATTTATATATGAATACAAAATGCCAAGTATGTTAAGACAAAGTCAAAAAAACACAAGGTCATCTGGCAGCATGCAAGAGATAAACAAGCCTTTAGAGAAGGATACAGAAAGTATTTATCACAACAGCATAGAAAGGATTAAAAAAAAAGAAAAAACTAAAGTTTTATTTTATATATTGTATACAGTGCTATTTGAGAAAACAGAAACAAAAGAAACAAAAATAAAAAAAGCACTAATCAAAGACAAATTCCAAAAACAACTCAAGACAGATTAGCACAGCTCTTAGATATAAAAACAAGACAAAGATTTGTAAATATATTAGCAAAAACAGTCTGAAACATTTTTTATAAGCAAGTTTAGAGAATACAATATAAAAAAGTTAATGAATAGAAAAAAAAAACAAAGATAACTAGCAAAATGAAAAAAGAAACACAAAAAAAAAAGAACAATTCAAGCAAAAAGAAAAAGGCTAGTCAGCAAAAAATACAAAAAAAAAAAAGCAAAAGAAAAAAAAAAGTAAATTGAAGATGAAGTTAGAAAAACAATATTAAAGCTTGTTATAAAAAAAAGAAACCCTTTCATTATAAACTTTAAGTAGTCAAACAAGCAGCTTACTTCTGTTTAAAGTAATATAGCAGATTGCACTTAGACACCATTAGGATGACCAGGTAATGCTAGACTTAGTTGTTAGATATATCTATATAATTACAGCAGTGATTTCAAGAATCTTAATAAAGTACTAGCATAACTGCTTAAGTTAAAAACAAAAAAAAAATCAACAAAAAGCCAATAATAGTACAAAAAAAAATAATAGCAAAAGTCAAAATTAATTTAAAAAAATTGCAATTTGCCAATATAACAGAGAAACAAGCAATTTATATTATAAACAATATTATTACTTCACATCTTACCTATTGGCTATATTCCTTATTTCTTTTTTTTTTACAAATAAATTTTCTTAATTGAGCATGCATCCAACTAGTAAAATATAAGGCAAAACTAGTATAAAAAGTTCTGAACTCCTTCCTATTCAATTCAGATATCTATGCACTAACAAATTTAGCTCAGATACAAACTTCAATACTAGCCTTAATATTTTAAAAAAATCTAAACTATTTCAACTTTGATTCATCATTTTTGAAATTATAATTATAACAATTACTAGATGCAGCACTTACAAACATCTTAATTCTGATACAACTTTCAGTATTTTTACTAACACAAATAAATACATAAACATGACAAATAATAATAGCCCTACATGTATTAAGAATGCAAACCTTACAAGATGTTAATAACTAATTGCATTAAAGAAGTTTCTGAACATACCCATAAACCAAATTTTTCTAAATTATTCCAAAGATTTATATTTTAAGAAAAAACTAAATAATTACAATATTATTAGCATTAAACAATTTTTAAATACAACTAATACAGAATTTTTAATATGGAATAATTTTTATTATAATATCAAAAAAATATCTTGAAGTCAATATCTCCACTAGTTCTAATTAATGCAAGATCTAATAACTGCATCTACTAATCTATTTCTAACTTTTTTGCAATTAAATCCTTATATCTCAACCAATTAGACATCTAACAAAAAGGATTAGGTAATAACAAAAAACATGACCTTTGAAAAAATTCACAAGATTTTTAAAAAAAAACCTAAAAACTTGATATTATATTATACACTCTAATAATATACTAATAGCTTGTCAAGGATGTATACTTAAAAACAGAACTTACTTATCTAAGTACTGTTACTTTAATGCAACAAAACCAATTTACAACCTTTAAATAGATTGCAAAAAGAAAATTCATATTGACCTAAACTATTTCAAAATAGCACTAGTCTTAATGCCAGTTGCAATATACTAATTTTGTAATCAAAAAATATATTTAACGTTAGTCAGACCTCTTTGCTTCTTTACTAATCCTCTAATACTACTTTAAAGCACTTTAACAAAGACTAATTTTAATAAGAAAGATATAATATTATATATAACAAGTGTCTGACAAAATATAAAAAATAATTCTTATATAGTGGCAAAATGTCAACTTTAATATTTTTATATTAATTTGATTGCTTTACCAACATCTGGTCCTTTTATCTAAATATTTTATTAATCTTGTTGATATTTGTATTAATTTCAGTAAACCCTTATGCTAATATAAAAATATATATCAATAATTTCTTACTAGTTAATATAATTAACCTTATATAATTTTTTCAATCATACAATTATTCTACAATTGATAAACAATAACATATCTATCTTCTTTTAGTGCTAAAAGAAATAACATATAATCATATAATTTTAGTTACTCTTAATAAAGAACTTCAAATCTAAAAAATTCAAAACATCTTTTTATTAAACTTCACATTGCAAAATTTCTTATATAATCAATTTATTCTAAAACTTCTTGGCAATTCTTGCATATACTTATTAAAAACTACAATAAAGCAAGTACATCAAATTACAAATAGACTAGTCTGGTTCTACTAATAGTAATCTCTTATTAGCACACTTTACAAAATAACATTAACTGGTTACTATCTCTACAATATATATCATATAAAGAAAAACTTTTAACTTTAATAACTAATTCTTTCTCTTTAGTACTAAAAAACTTTCAAATCAAATTATTATTCAAAAAACTACCTATGCATCTTCTTTTTCATTATAAAAATGCTACCAAACATCTAACCTATCTCTGTTCAAAATATTATAATGCTCTAGAAACTATTATATATCTTTTAAATTGTCTTGAAAATCATTTATATTTTACAACATTAATAATATATGCAGTGTATAAAGCAGCAAACAATTTAGAAATACCTTGCTATAAAATAAATAATTTTACTTAAGTTTTTATCTTAAACTATATTAATAAGCAAATACCATTAGGTCTAATAGCTAGCAACACCTTAGCACTATTTAAAAATCACAAACACAAATACAAATACATTTTTTTATTTATTACAACATTATTTTAGCAATATATAAAGAATTTTGTCTTCTTTTTAGAATGATACAATATAATTTTTTGTAACTAATTCTATTATCTTTACAACTTCTAATATTAGTCAAAACTAAACTAATTTTACCTTTCTTACTAAATAAAAAAATCTATCATTATATCATTTGTGAATAATTTTCTCTCAGTTATCTTATTATAGACTAAAGATTTATTAACTATTCTAGCAAAAAATAGGTCAAGAGTAAAGTAGCTCTTACTCTTATTTTCTCTAGCTTAGTTTTTTTTGCATGTATCTTATATATATAAATTAACTAATTAATAAAAAGATAAAAAATAAACCTCTCTTTTAAAAACTAAAAAAAAATAGATATATTCAATATTATAAGTTATTTACTTAAAATTTTATTAAAACAATCAACTTTTTGTTCTATAAAAATAAAAGTATTTTATTTAGATGAATACTTTTACTTAAGAGCTTAAGATTAATTAATATAGTAAAATATTTTGTAAATTAAGTTTTTTTTTATTAATCAAAATTTTAAATTTTTTTAAAAATTAAATCAAATTCAAAGCTTTATTTATAGCAACTTTCTTTGCCGATCCTCAATTTTAAAACAAAGAAAAACAAAATATAAGAATAACAGAAAAACAGGCTAGCAAACACTCTTTAGACAACTAACAAAAAAACTGTATTAGAAAAAAATACATATAATATAGCAGAGTTTAGAAGACAAAGAAAGCTATACTAAGATATTAACAAAAAACTGCATATTTTTAATAAAAAAAATAAAAATTTTAGGAATTAACATTATTTTAAAAAAATAAAAAACAAAACATGTAATAACTATAACAACAACAAATAACAACAAACAAACAAAACTCATTACCTAATTAGAAAACAGCAAGCATTACTATAAAATAAATAATATAGTACTAACAAGCTACTAACAAATATTACAAAAGCTTAATTCTAAATACTAATTAGCCAAAAAAAAAAAGATCTTGATCCAATCTGTTAGAATATAAACCAATAAATAAAAATTGTAATGCAGATATTATATTTTATATTAAAAGAATAGAAATAGAAATTAAAAATATGTAGACTGTAGAATTTTAAACCAAGTTCTCAAAACTTTTACACAAAACCTAAGTAATATAGAGCATACTGCTAAAGATTTAGCAATATATAATCCAAAACATATCACATCTCATAATATGCAAGTATATAATCAAATATTAGAAACCTTAAAATTAGCAAAAACAGGCTAGCTTAAAGAAGAGATAATTGATGAATAGGCAGAAAAGCTTAAGTTAATAAGCTTTAATTTAGGCTTTTTTGAATACAATACAAATATAAACAAAGAACTAATATATCAAAAAAAAAAACCAAATGATGAGCAAAGGCTGAGATTACTAAAAGAACAAATGAAAAGTCTTAGCATTACTATATCATATTACCAAATAAAGGTGCAAAAGCAGTATACATCCTATGCAACAGAAATAAAAATTAAAAAAAAAGTTTGCAATAATTACCTTTGCAAATGCTTTAGTAGCAGAAGAAGCCCAAATAACACTAATATAGTACAATAATTACCAAGTAAGTTAAGAAAATTCTAGAAGAAAAAAAATACAAAAAAAGATAAGTTAAGAGACAAAAAACAAGAAAGATTAAAAATAAATAGCAAACAACAAGAGATATTAAGAATCAGAAACATAATGCAAGAAAAACCAAATAAAAGATATAATGAAATAGGTTTAGACTCTCAGATACAAAATATAAAAGAATAGTTAGAAAACAGAAATGCCAATATAGAAGTAAAAAAAAATGGTTTAAAAAAAAAAAAACCAAATCAGTTCTGCAAGATTAAGTAAAAACAGTACAAGTAGAAGAATTTTTGTGACAAATTTTAAATAGACTAGACAAAATAGAAGAAATGCAGCTAGATACAAGAAGTGGCCTAGCTAATCACTTCTAAGGGTACCACAGTTGAACTAATAAATATAGACAAGAAGATTAAAGAGTTTTTGCAAATTAAAAAGAAGATGTTTAAAGAAAGAAGAAAAGTAGAAACTTCTTGTCAAAAAAAGAAATATGCAGTAGAGAGAAAAAAAAATCTAAAAATACAAAAACAAAATAAAGATTACTAAAAAAAAGATAAAAAAAGAATAAAAAAAAAATAAAACTAGCATGTTACAATGTGAATGGATTTAAGACCAAAGGTTGAAAATAAGAAAATCTGCTTAGCTAAGCAAAAGAAAAGAAAATTACAATACTAGAAATTATAGAAACAAAACTTATGAAAAGAGAAAAAAATTTTCTAACATATGTGATAAGCAAAAGATATATAAGATTTTGGACAAATGCAGCAAAGAATAAAAAAAAAAGTTCAGGCATTGGAATTATAATAGATGAACAATAGAAAAATTACATAGATGCAGTTAAAAAAATAAGTAAATATATAATAGAGATAATACTATACTTCAAACAATTGGAGTTAGTAATAATTATAGTTTATATATCTTCAAATAATAAAGTAGTAAAGAAAAACATTTAACAAAAAATCATAAAAACAGTCTTAAAAAGAAAAAGACAAATGCAAATTATTGTAATAAGTAATTTTAATTACATAGCAGATAATATTCTAGACAAACAACATCTACAAACAATAAATTACAAAAGGCTACCAATCTTTAATTGATTGAAGAAACAAGACTTAAAGCATATATAGAGATATAAATCCAATGAGTTAACAATATACATAATCTAATGAAGAAATAGCAACAAGAATTGACTATATATAGATATCAAAAGAATTAGCTGCAGGCTTACAAAAGCAGAAATCAAAGAAGTAAAAGAGATTACAGAAAATGACCACAGAATAGTAATAGCTGAAGTATAGATCAGACACATAATAGCAGAAAAAAGCAAGACAAAGGTTAAAAGAAAAAGACAGTCAAGAACAGTATATTTATATAATTAAGCAAAATTGAAAGACTGAAAAAATTATATACAAGAGCTGCAAAACCAATTAGAAATAATGAAGATGTTAAAAAACATATATAAGAAAGAACAAGATGAAGAGAGAAGAGTAAAGAAATAAACAATATATAGGATATAATAGAAGAAGCAATTATTATAGCAGCAAGTAAACATATACCTAAGAAAAAAGTATACAACATAATAACAAACAGAAAAAAAAGTTAAAGAGAACAATAATAAAAAGAAAGTATTGTTAAATTTCAAAAATTAATTAAATATGCAAAAACAAGAAGAACTTAAACAATAACAAAGATAGAAAAAAGTAAAGTAAATGAACAATTAAAAACATTAGGCAATAAAATAAATATGAAACTACTAAGATTATAAAGGCAATAGTCAAACACATGAATAAAAGACATGAAAGGTTAGAAAAAGCTATTATTAAAAAGAAAAAATAAAGATTAGAAACAAATATAAAGAAAACAAATATAAAAAAAACATAGTTAAAAGATGCAAAATGATCAAAACAGATTAGGCAAAAATGATAGCTAGTCTTCTAAATAGGCCTTATAAGAAAATAGTACTTAACAGATTTATCAAATAAGCAGAAGAAAAAACAAATCTGCTAACAGACCTAAAAGATGTTAGAGCAGAAATAGCAGAACATTACAAAAAACAATTTAGAAAAAGAAATACTAAATTAAAGAAAATATTAGAAGAGTGAAAGAAGATATACAAACTGCAAAAAAACATCAAAGAGAAATAGTATACAAAAGTTTAAAAAGAAATTAAAAAAAAAAATAAGAAGAGGTATTAAGAGAATTAAAGATGAAAACAACTTTAAATATATCAAATATAAGTTATATTCTGATAAAGTATATAGGAAAAAAACTCAAGAAGTATTTAGAAGCTTTGCAGACCTATATCTAGAAGTAGGAGAGATACTAACCAAATAGAATATAATGCAGATTTACCCAATACCAAAAGATGTTAAGTGGAAATATAATTTAAACAATATTCGACCAATAGTATTAATAGAAACTTATAAGAATATTGTAACAAAAGTGATAGCAAAAAGACTTGCCAAAGTATTTATAAAAAAATAAATACTTAAAGGTCTAAACTATGCAGGCCTTTTAGGCAACTTGATAGAACAGCCAATACATATTCTTAACATGATAATGAAAGAAATAAAAAAGAAGAATAAAAAAGTTTAAATACTTTTGCAAGATATAAAAAAGGCATTTGACTTAGTTCTACTTAAACATTTAGAATTAGCATTACAAAGAGTTAAAGTATTTAATAAAACAATGAAATACATCTTGAATCTGTTTCATAAAAGACAACTTAAAATTATTACAGCTCATGGCCTAACAGAAGAAATAATAGCAGAAGACAGTATTAATCAAGGTGAAGTAATATATTCATTAATATAGTAGCTTTTCTATATTTCACTATTAGAAAAAATACAAGAAGATAAAGACAGATTATACAGTAGAGCAGCAAATTAAAAGAGGCATGCAATACAACAATAACTCAAAGTATTGTCAAGCAACTATTGCATATATAGATGATACAACATAGATAGCAAATAGTAAAAACAACTAATAAAGATTTTAAAAATAACAAAAGAATTTTTTATGATAAATGATATAGAGATAAACAGATCCAAATTAAAACTGCTAATAATGAATACAAAAAAAAAAAAAGGGATCTTTGAAAAAAGCAAGATAATGGAAGAAAAAAAGAACAAAATAGTTTGCTCACTAGGAATATAACTAAATAATAGAATAAGTAAAGTGCTAATAAAGAAGAAAGCTAAAGGAATAATTAGCTAAACAATAAGAGATCTCAAATACAAAAAAATGACAATAAGTCAGATTGCATATATAAAAAACATGGTAATAATACCAAAATTAAGTTATATGCTGCAATTAACAAAAATGTTAGAAAAAAGTATAAGTGAAATAAACCAAACAATAATAAGTTTGGCAAAACAAAAGAGCAATCAGCAAAGAATATTAAAAAACTATATAATAGAACACAAAAATATTGAAAGCTGTAGAACATTACAACAAGAATTATTAATAAAACAAATAAGTAGTATATTAGCAAGACTAAACAAATTAGATAGTCTTAGACAATTAACAACATTGAGGATAATGCAAGGCTGTTAGAGAGCAAAATTAACAGAAGATATATAGAAAATAAAAAAAATGCCAGAAGATATAGAAGATTGAAAAAGTAACTTAGCTTGTTTAACATTATTAAAAATAAGAAAGCTTAATATAAATATAAGAATAAAAAGAACTTTATGAATAATGCTTAGATATGAAACTAAAGTAAAAGAATTCATAAATATATAATTATAAAAAAAAAGTAAAATCAGAATAAATAAAGCAGGTCTAATATATCTTAATTAGCTGCTTAATAAAAGAGATAAGAAATTGATTATATAGCAACAGCTAAAAAGTTACCAAGGTCTATAGAGTAAAGAAAAAAAAGCAGAGTAGTTTAAAGTGATAGAACTAAAAGTGTTTAGTAACTAGAAAGCAGAAAAGTTAAAAGACATTTTAGAACAAATAGGCAAAATTCTCAAGCAATACAAATAAGATAAAAGTATATTTTAGAAGATAAAAGAAGAAAAACATAAGTAGTGTATGATATGCAAAATCATTAACAATTAGAAAAGATAGTCAAAAAGAAAAAGAAAAAAATATTAGTAGAACATTGGCAAATGCAAAATAAAAAAAATGAACTAGTTATTAAAATTAACAGATGCAAAGATTGTATAGAAAAAAAAGAACAGTTAAAAGATAGCTGCTAGCAGTAGATAAGAATAAACAACAAAATCAATATAATTTTAGACATATTAATAGAAAAAGGCAGCAACAATATCAAGATAGCAATAGACCAAATAACAGAAACAACAAAAGCAAATGAATTAGAGATTAGAGAACAGAAACTTGAAAGACTAAGAATAATAGAAAAGCTAGAAGTAGAAGTAATTAGACAACAAAATCTAAAAGAAAACATTAGTTAAAAAATAATAGAAGTTTTAAGAAGAAACATAATGAGAAACAAGAACAGTATATAATATACACAGATGAGATAGCAAATCTAAAAACTAAAGAAAACACAAAAATTAAAAATAGTATGGGTATAAGATGGATGCAAATAGATAAAACACAAAAATGGCCAGAAGAGAAGCTAGCACTTAGTTTAGAAAGTTGGCAAACATCAACAATAGCAGAGTTAGTAGTGATATAGATAGCAATTTTAACAATACCAAAGAAAAAATAAATAGAAGTATATATAGATAGTAATGCTGCAATAAAAAACATTAGTAGAGGCTTAGAACAAGCAGACAGAAATAAGATTCTTAAGAAGAAAAATGCAATATGAGTAATGAAAATTAGAGATCTTATTATGATAAAAAACATTTAGATAGAGTTTTTTTAAGATTAAAAGTTATAGTAAAAATAGATGAAATGATAAAGCTAATAGTCTAGTGAAAAAATATGCAACAAGTAAAAGAATAATACAGGCTGAAGAAGTTAGTTGTGAAGAGATAGAGTACTGCTTAGAGTAAAAAAACAAATATACTAATATATTAGCAAGACTGCTTTGCAGACTAATAACAAATGCAAGATTAGAAGCAGAATGAAAAGAAATAAAAGCAATTAAAGAACTAAAACCAGAATCTGAAGTTATAATTTATGATTGAAAATATTTTTGAAAAAGATTAAAGATAACTAAAAGAGTATACTATACAACAAAAAGAAGTAGTACCAGAAGAAGTGCATTTATAAAGTATATAATAGAAAACTTTTAGCATTAGAAGAACTTAACAGAAGAAGACCAAATATATATACAACAACAGAATGCCAAATGTGCCAAGATAAATTAAAAAAAACATAAGCACACTTGGCAGCATAAAAGGAACAAAAGAATCTCTAAAAAAGAATCCAGAAAGTGATTATCATAACAGTCTAGAAAGGGCTAAAAAAAAAAAAAAAAATCTGGATTCCTCTATATATGTTATATATAGCATTCTTTGAAAAAACAAAAGCAGAGAAAATAAAAATAAGAGAGGCATTATTAAAGGTCTTATTTCAAAAGAAACATAAAACAGACTAAGGCAGCTCCTAAGCACAAAGCAAAGCAAACATAGTAACAAGAATGGCTTGGAATACATTCTACAAATAAGTATAAAGAATTAAATATAAAAAAATTAATAAATAAGAAAAAAATGAAGAAATAATAAATAGAAAAAAAAAAAAAAAGCAGTAAGTACCAAGTAAAAAAAAAAAACCAAATCAGCAAAGAATAGAAAAAAAAAAAGAAAAAGCAAGAGAAAAAGAAAAACAAATTAAAAAAGAAGCACAGAAGACAATTTTAGAACTTGTCATAGAGAAAAAACCCTTTTATTATAAACTTTAAGTAGTCAGATAAGCAGCTTATTCCTAATTGAAGTAATATGACAGGTTGTATTTAGGTATCATTAAAGTGGCTAGTAGTGTTCCAAGTTGGTAAAAATTTTGCCAATCAACTAGTTGCCAACTATAGTTGCAACTAATCAACTTTTATATCATGT
>CAJVQA010009500.1:0-12044 GCA_910591915.1 Cetraspora pellucida | reverse complement strand
GGACCACAGGCTTTGTTATTAGGTAGTTGAGAGAGAGTTCTTGTAAGTTCATCATTAGTAATAGGAGAATTGAGAGAATGATACCAAGTTGAATTAATGTGAGAGGATGGAAGGTAGTGTTGTTGCCAAAAATTATTAAAGAGAGTTTGATTGATAGGTTTGTGTGCTGTTCAGTCTTGTAAATAAGATTAAACATGTTGTTTTATGATTAGTAGATTAGTAATAAGCTCTTGAGAAAGTTTTATATTAGTAAAGTGAACAGGTTGATAGTAATGATTGAGAATGCTGTTGATAGCCTGAATAGGATATGTTGTAAGCTTAATACATCTTTTGTAAGTAGCTTTGTTAATTTGTTGTCGAAGTAAAAAAGAGTTTTCAAGATGGTAGATGTGAAAAAGTTGTTTCCAGATTGAGTAAGCATGTTGAAGCCAAGGTTAAGTCAGTAGAAGTAAGTAATTAAAGATTACATTGTGACTATTTGTTAATTTGAGAGATGTTTTGATTAATATAGGAGGTATTGGAATGTTGGATAAGTTTTTTAACAAGTTTAATAATGTGACCAAGTTTTTTGAGAGATAGGTGTAATAGAATACTGTAAGGTAAGTATTGATAGTTGTAGCTACATTTGCGAGAGACTTTGTTAGGAATAGTATAGGTAGTACTGCAAATAATAGAGCATTAAATTTTATGTCAAGTGATTTTAATACTCTCATAAGTTTCATTATTGGTAGGAGTTTTGTGTAATAGAAGTTGTTGAGATAAAGTATCTGCAAAAGATTTTCAGTCCTCTGTAGACATGGCTTTGTAGTTAAAAATATGGCAGTTAATGTCAGTATGTTTACGTATGAGTTTGCTATAAGCATATAGAAAAGTTTAGGTAGAAGAAAGAATTAAATAATTACTAGAAGTAGAAGTTTGGCTATTATCAAGACTGTAAAAAAAAAGAAATTGTATATTGAATTGGTCAGTCCAGATGTAGTCAATATGATTACTGCTAGTATTGTTAAATTAGATAAAGTGTTTGTTATTAAAGTAAGTTTCAATATTATATATATTAGAATTATTAAGAAAATTAATAAGTTTATATTCAGAAGAGAAGCTGTGAGTATTATTCTGTATATTGAAGTTACTAAGAATAATAGGATGAATATGAAGCTGTAAGGTTTGTTGAATCTAGTTGATTACTTTATTTTGAGTTTGATTGCAAATAGAAGTATCAGTTGATAACAGTTATACTGAAATGATGTAAAGCTTGATATTACTTTAAAAGAAGATATTAAGTGCTATGGCACCTCCAAAATGAGTATAAATACTGTGAACATGAGATTTAAAATGGTTGCAAATCATAATAGCAGTGCCTTCCATAGAGGTAGGAGAATTAGATCAGTAGTAAGTAAAGAAGTTGTTATTGCAGAAAAAGAGATTAGATTTGTCAAAAATTTTTGTTTCTGTGATACTTGCAATGGATATGTCATGATTGAGACAATAATCTTGCTATGCTTCTCTCTTAGTAGGATCTCTAAAGCCTCTAACATTATGTGTAGCAATAGTTAGATTAAGATGATGTAGAGCTGAATTTGATGAAAATAAGAAAGAATTACGATTAGAAATTGAAGAATGGTTGTTAAAAAATAAATTAGATAAGATAAAAATAGAATTAAAGAAGTTAGATTTAAGAGAAAGATTGTAGAATATAGAAAAAAAAAGGAGTAATAACAATATAATCTGATAAAAGAGTGTTATTAGGAAGATATATATATGTTTTATTATAAGATGAATTAACAGAAAATGTAATACAGGATACTATTTTGTTATTATTAAATTTATCAATATGTTGAATTAAAGTTTGAATAGTTTGACCATGAGAGAGAAGTAGTAAATTGTAATGAAGGAGAAATTTGTTAAAACATATATAAAGATCATAGGTGATTAAAGATATTGTAAATGATCTTTTAAAATTGTCTTCTACAGGGTCGATCACTATATGCTCAGCTCTCACAGCTGTGCAAGGTACCATAGTCTGCCCTGTATGTTGGGTCTGACTGTTATTATTCTAGCCTTCCACATAAATAGACTTGTCCACCTGTCTACTTATTTCATTTTCCTTATTAACTATAGTAGTTATTTCTTTTAATAAGATAATAACTGCTTCAATGTTAGTTGTAGAAGACAAAGAATTTAAAAAGGAGATTGTAAAAAAAGTGAGTCAAGGATGAAGACTGGTTGGAAGTCAAGATTAAATTTTTTTACTAAAAACTTCTCAGCTATAGAATAGGTAGTATCATTGAAATATTTGACAATTTGTAAATAAGTAGATTTTTGATTTTTGATAATATCAAAGTAGATAATAATTTGGATAAGAAATTTAGTATTAATAATATTTTTTGTTAATAAGTTAATTGCCTTCTCCTTGGAAAAAGACTGTATGTTATAGTTTTCTGTTGCAGTTTGGTAGTATAGTGAAAGGTAGCAGTAGAAGTAGTAATTACGATATTTAGGATTAGTTTTAACTTTGTTTTGTTTATAAACAAAGTCTTTAGCTTGATCAACCAACTTGTCCAGAGCTTTGGTAAGAATAGGTTGGTCAAATGAGGTAGCATGTTCTTTGTTTTTGTAAAATAATGTAGTGTTAAAAGTAAGATGACTCCATGTTTTATTCTTTTTAAATAGAAATAATAAGTGAGATTTGTTTAGTATATTATTAAAGAGTTTAGTGCTATCATAAAATTTTTTGTTATTGAGATATTGATATGATTTGTTGTTACAAGTAAGGCAATAAAAATTTGTAACACAAGATGCTTCCTTATGTTACTCATAAAATAAGTTAGGTTTTTGGAATATGTAGGATTCAAAAAGGTGCTTAGAGAGTTAAAGAATAAAGTGCTGATGGAATTGAATTCAGAAAGAAGTTTTAACTTTTTCTTTATTAATAGTAGAGGAAAATTGTCAACTGTAAGTAGTATGTTTCAAACCAAGAATTAAAGTAATCAAAAGAGTTTTTTAGAGAAGAAATGCAAAATCTTTTAAGAAACAGTGTTTTTGGAATATTAAAAAAGAAGTTGATATTAAATCTAACATCTGATTAAATGGTAAGGTATTTTTGGTTGAGGTCAGTAGTTTGAGTAAAAGATTCAATTTTGAATCTTTTAGGTCTAAGCTTTAAATCTTTGACAAATTTTTGGTAATTAATTGATTAATAATTATTAGATAAAAAAACATAAAGTCATACAAGATTAAGGGAGAGTTGGAGATAATTGTGAGCAGTATATGGAGAAATGGTAACTGGTGAGACAAAAATTTCAAGATAGTTGAGTTTTGTAAAAAGGACAGTTGTGAATTTAAGTAATAAGTTTTTAAGAATAGATTCAAGTATGTTAAATGGAATAGTAGTACTTTTGTCAATATTAGGATTGCTACTATAAATAAGATCAGTTAAAAATTCTGGTTATTGTCCAGCCATGATACAAATAATATAATAGAATAAGACCTTGAGTGCAGATTGAGTGGAAGTAGCTGGTTTAATTTCTTTACCAGGATAAAAATCATAAAGAAATTTTTTGAGAAAGGTAAAAAGTTGAAAAGAGAATATAGTCTGTAGTTTTTTGTTAGATTATATTTATTCAGTAATTAGAAAATTTGTAAACCAGTCATATGTAGGATTAGATTTTGGTTTAGTCACACTAGAGTAAGTTTGAAAAGAAGGTTTGTTTAAGGTACTGTTAAATTAATTAGTATTATTAGAGTTGTTAAAATTTAAGTTGGAGTTATTAGAGATATTAATAATAGAAGATTGGTTAGAAATAAAATTAGTATGAGTAGTTGTAGCAAAGAAAGAGTCAATAAGATCATAAATAGTAAAGGAAGTTTGGTTAAAAAAATTAGTATTAGGATTAGTGGTTTGGTTAGATTCTATTAAAATGTTTTGAAAAGTTTAGATAAGATATTTTTTAGTTTAAGATAAACTAACTTTATACTAAGATGAAACAGTTATACAGATAAAGTGATAGACTTTGTTGTTTTTAGTAACATATTTTTCGATAGGATAATGACACTTATTTCTCTTAGTACAACCAATTGGAATAAAGCATTTGGAACAGGTAAGATAGTATACATCAGGTATAGTAGATAGAGGAACACTGTTGGTAGAAGAAGAGATGTTAGATATAAGATCTTGACTTGTTTTGTTGAGTTTTTTGGAGTTGTTGTTAATATGAGCAGTAGTAAAATCAGTAACTTGAATATGATTGATATTGGTAGGTGAGATAAATTTGATGTGATATTTGTCACAAAGTCAAGTAATCATGAAGGTAGAGAAAGAAGCTTAAAAAAAATATGTAATCTTATATGATCTAAGATTTTTTGTTAAATAGAAAGTTGGTTGGATTTTAGAAGGAATTGAACAGGTCTTGTTGCCTTGTTCTTCTTTATAAAGAGCGATTCCAAAACTGTTAAAGAAGTTTTGATAGAATTAATCAAGGTCTGCAGTATCAGGCTCTTGATGAGTTAATATAAGCATTTTGCAATATTTGCAGATTAGATAGGAAGAAAGAAAAAGAGAATTAAGACTTAAAGAATTTAGCTAAATAACAAATATAATTGTAGATGTTAATTTTGCAAAAGTAGTAGATAAAAACAAGTGTTATATTGTGGAGGTGTTACTGGATAGTGCTAGAGTGTAACTAGAATAATTAGGGTTACTACTGTAACTTGGGTACTGGATACAACTATAATTTGTAATACAAATTACTGTGTAATATAAGTAAGAACCAAATATAGTAATAATAGATTGTGTTAAATGAATATTTATAAATAGGTTGGTTACAAATGTTAGTATAAATTAATAAGGTATGGATTTGGAAATGATTATATGGTTACATGAAAAACATGTAAAAGAAAAAAAAGATGAGATAAGGACAAAAAGTAAAAAAAATGTTATATAAGAGAATAAATATTGAATTTAGTTGTAGTTCAACTAATATTGGGTCAAAAATCTTTGTTTAGAGCTTGTTTTGATTGGGTAACTATGTACTATAACTTTAATTAAGAGTATAGAACAGATTAAGGCAATAGAAACTGTGAAATGATTAAAAATTATAAACTGGAGGCCAAAGGCCGTCAGTATAGTTTTCTTGATGAATTTAAATTATTAAAGCTTAATATTTATAGGATATATGTAAAATGATAAGCTAAACAAGTTTACTTAAGAGCCTAGAACAGATTGTCTTAGTAAATAAATAGTTATAAGTATTTTTAGATAGATGAATTTTTTAGTTAATTTATATTTAATAGATTTGCAGAAAGAGTTTTTTGATTGGTTATAAAGTAACATAATTATATAGTAAGAGAATCAGATATTGTAAGAATATTGTGCTAATTTTGTTTGTAATAATCTTTGTATGGACTTTACAAATATGTTCAATTAGGCTTATAGAATAGATAAGATTAAGATCTTCATCAAATATATTATATTTTAAAATAGGATATATTCTACTATGCTTTTATTGTTTTGAAATTTGGTCTAAGTTAAGATAGTGATTAAATAGAACAGTTATAGCTTTAATGTAGACAGCATCTGCATGTTTAAGCATTTCATAACTGATATCTGTAGGACCACAGGCTTTTTCATTAGAAAGTTTTCTATAGTTTAGAATACTTCTTTTTCTGTAATAAGAATGGTAAAAGAGTTGTATCATTGGATATCAATATGTAGTTGTAATTAATATTATATAAACTAAAAATTATTAAACAGGTTTTGGTCAATTGGTTGGTAAGCTGTCTAGTTAAGAAAATGAAATTGTATATGTTGTTTAATAAGATGTAACTCTGTAACAAGTTGCTTAAGAAGTTTAATATTTGAAAAGTAAATAGAAGATTTGTAATGATTAAAGATGCTGTTTAAAGCTTATTTGGAATGTATAAAGAGTGTTTTATATTTTTTTTTAGTAACTTGTTGAAGTTATTGTCAGAATAGTAAGAAGTTTTCAAGATGACATGTATAGTAAAGCTTTTTCCAAATATCTTGTATATGTTGAGTTCATTATATAAGTTTTGATTGTTGGTTAGAAGACAAAATTTAAATATCATAATTAGATCTTGTATTTATATTTTTAATTTTGAAATTAATAATATTAATATTTAAATTCTTATTTAGGTTTTTAACAATTTTGATTAAATGTTTAAGTTCTTTAAATAATAGATAAAGTATAGTGCTCTGAGATGAGTACTTATAATTATAACTGTGTTTGCAAGATTTTTTATTAAAAATTAAATGTATAGCAATATAAATAATTAAGTATTTGATTTTATGCCAGATAGTTCTATACTTTTATTGATGTTGTAATTAAGTAGAATGTTATGTGAGTTAAGTTTTTGAAAAAGCAAATCAGAAAATTCTGTTTATTTTTCTGATAACATAATATTGTAATTAAAAATTTTATAACTAATATCAGTATAATAATATGAAGGCTTACTAAATATATTAACAAAAAACTATAAAAAAAGAAGGATAGAATAATTATTTAGTGTAGAGTTATTACTATCATCAAGATTATAAAAAAAAAGAATTGTATATTAAATAAATTAGTTTATATGTAGTTAATATAACTTTAACTAATATTATTTGATTATATATAGTTTTATTATCAATATGTACATCAAGGTCATATATGTTGGCTTGATAAAGATAGTTAGTAAGTCAAAATTTAGATGATAAGCTACAAATATCATTATGTATATTAAAGTTAGTAAGAATAATTGGATAAAAGTTGAGTTGATAGACTTGTTAGATCTATGAAATAACTGTTTCTTGTATTTTATTATATTGATATATATTAATATAAGAGAGATAAATTGCTATAATATAGAGTTTAATTTTATTTTTTAAAAAAAGGTCTAAAGTTACTGCTCCTCCAGAATATATTTAACAGTTATATATATATGATTAAAGATAGTTACAAATCATAATAACAGTACCTTTAGTAGAATTTTCAGAATTTGTTCAAAAATATGTAAACAGATTATTGTTACAAAAATGAAGATTAGTAGTATTAGTAATTTTTGTTTTAGTGATATAGACAATATCAATATTATTGTAAAGACAATAATTTTGTTAAGTTTCTTTTTGATAATTGTATTAAATCTTCTAACATTATATATAACAATATTTAAATAAAGGTTATATAAGTTTTATATAGATATAGAGTTTGTATTGAAAGTGGTAGCAATATTAAAGGTGATGATACAGAAATAAAAAGAGATAATGATTATTGTAATAATATTAAAGGTATAAAAAATAATGAGTTTGATATAAATATTATTATATTTTAATTTATTAAGTTAAGAGAAGAGAATCATCTTCTGTTATATTTGATTTTAGTAAAATGTTTAGATAATGTTAAATAACTTGAAGTGGTAGAATAAAATAATTTAGTAGAGTTTTAGGTTCAGATAAGAGGTAAATATAGGCTTCACTGTAATCATTTTTAATAGAGATAATTAAAGTATAAATATAAGTATTATTTGGCAAATAATCAAAACTATAAATATGTTATAAAAAAGAGATAATAGTTTGTAGATATAAAAGTAATAAGAGATAATTATAAGCTAAGAATTTATTGTAATATATGAAGTTATATAGAGCCAAAGTGTTTATTAACAATAATAGTATTATCATAACTAGATAAAACAGTTTCTATTAGTTGTATATAAGTGTAAGCTAAAGTATTATTCTCAATAACAGGTTTGGTACATTGTGTATTATTAAGTACTGAAAAGTATTTAGAAAGAATAAGGATTGATGAATAATATTTATAACCAGATCATTGTAGAATAAAATGATTATATAAGGGTTCTGGTTTATTTGATAAATATATATAACACTCACTATAATCTAGTTTAATTGATATTAGTAATATAAAGTTATAAAAATTAAGTAATATGAAATTGTAAAAATATATATGTTTAAGAAAGGAATAAAGAGTTTGTGAATGTGAGAGTAAAGGTAAGCCTTGGTGGGTTAATTATTTATTATAACATGAGTCTGGATCTACTAGTATATTGTAGGTTGAGTTTTGTAATGTTTTCTTAAGGTGAGATGATAAATAGAATTCAAAAAAATTATAGATTTATTTATAAATTTGATCATTATATGCTTAGTTCTCATAGCTATAAAGAGTGCTATAGCCTGTACTGTACATTAAGTCTAATTATTATAAATTTAATTCTTTATATAAATAGATTTTTTTATCTATCTACTTACATTATTCTCTTCTAAAAATAGTCTATAAGAAGTGAAGGATATTATAATTTTAGAAATAGTAGTTGCATTAATATATTATATTATTTAAATCTATTAAAACATATTTGTTGTTATTATAATTTATGTAAGATAATGTTTTTTAGTTTTTTAATAAAGATGAGTTAGATTGTCTACTTTTATATTATTTTTTGTTTTAAGAAAAAATATATATATATTTTTAATACTTGATCAGTATATGTTTTATTTAGTTTGTTGTTAGTTTTATCTTTTAATATTTTATTTATTCTTTTGTTGTTTGCTGTTAGTTTTAGCTTTTAATATTTTATTTATTATTTTGTTGTTCATTAATAGTTTTAACTGTTTTGAAAAAAAAATTTAGATATAAGTTTCTGAGACTATTGTATATTTTTTTAGTTATAGTAATAATCTCTTTATCTTTTTTTCTCATAATTTTTGTTTTTATTAATATGTCTATATTAAATTAATAGTTGCAGTCTATTAAACTCAAACTAAGTTTTTTATTGTATATTTATTTAGTTTTCTCTACTTGCTTGTATTATATATATTAGATTTTTATTTTTCTTAGTAAATTAAGAGTTTTAAAATCTTTAAAACTTAAAGTTTTATAGATTTTTTAAAAAATATATAATTTTTAATAAGAAATAACTTGAAGTATAATAATAATAATAATAATAATAATAAATGTATTTATTATGGTAAAATTTTAAACTATTAATATATTTTTAAAAAATATATTTGTATATATTACAAAGATTTATAAGTTAATCCAAAATTTTCTAAATTATACAAATTACTAATTCTAATTAGTCAATTTATATAAATTTATAAGTTAGTTTTATTAATAAATTTTTATATCTAATTTTTAAAATTTTATAATTTATTAAGTTTTTAACCAATTTTAATAATTTTATTATAATTATAATAAAAACCTACTCTATAAATATTTTTTATGAATTAAAATTTAGATTACTTAATATAATTTTTTATAAAATAAAATATAAAAAAAATTATTATTAAGTTTATGTATAATTTTAAAAGAGTACTCTCTACCCTTAAGTAACATTTATTATAATTATTTAACATAAGAAGTCTTCTACTCTAAGCAAGAACATTTATTTATATTCAGTGTCTTTAAACAAGTTAATTATATCAATTGTTAATTTTGCAAAACCAAGTTGTTTTATAATAGTAGGAACTGGACAACCACATCTCCAAGTACTGACTATCTGATTTCATTCATTTTCAAATAATACTTTGCGATTTTACATTTTTAAAAACTACATTTCTTAAACTATCTAATCATATAGGTATTCACAATGTATTCTCTAACAATTGCGCGAAAATGTATTTTCAACGAGTCCTTCGTTTGCAGATCATTTTAAAAATGGTCATCGTCTGGTGACTTTTGTCAAGGAAGTATATGTAGAGCCTCGTATTCGTTATTCGAATAATATTCGTATTCAACGAGAATAAGCAAATTGATTCGAATAATTCTCGTTATTGGATGTTTCTTGGCTGCACCATATCCAATAGCTATATGCTATTCGAATAAATAGTACATATTCGAATAATATTTGCTGAAATAAATTATTCGAATAAGAAATCGGTAAGCTCTATCGGATGAAGTCACACCAAGTCAATGCGTGACACCTTAAATCCAAATCAAACAAGCTAATATAAGTGAATGAGGCGGTGTAAAAAAAGGGCTATGCATTCTTCGCCCCATAAAGATAATGACAGTCATTTTAATCAAGAATTTCAACAGGAACATATGATTGAATAAATGACACAGCCACTCATTTACGTACGTGCGTACAATAGACTCATGATTCTTTTCTCATGCAGAATTGTCAGGCAGTGACAAGAGTACGCAGTTGTCGATGAAACAAATATCCTAAATTTTGTCATTTTTATGATATTTTGGTTTAAGACTTATAATGTTATATTTTTTCGTCTCTTTGAAAATAATGTCAATATTATCAATATACTTTATCATACTTACTTCCCTTGCATACGCATTTCCCTCTCCGAATCCTCAAGAAATAACAGACACATCGTCTACACCAACTTCAACTTCCACAGCATCTGCAAATGCAACCGAAACACCAGCAACAACAACATCAGCTTCTCAACCATCAGCTGTTGTTATAGCTATAATAGTCGGAATCGTAATAGGAGGATTGTTTATATTATGTAGTTGTTTGTATAGACGACGTCGTCAAAGAGTATTACCCACTTTGACACCAGCGTCAAGGACTACGATTCGACCCGGTGCTTCCTATGAATCAGCTAAACGATTGGAAGAGTCAAGTTTGGAATTTAGAAATAGAGCTTGGGACGAACCTATTTCAAATATTTATAAGTCTTCCCAGTCGAATACAGAGGTTAGCACCGGGTTATAGTAAACCTGGTCACCCGTGTCAAAACGGTTCAACCGGGTCAAAAATTTACAACTTGGGTCAAACCGGTTGAATATGTAACCTCTAGAATCTGTTACTATTACACAGCAAACATAAAATTTAGCACATTATTATTGTATTGTGAAAATAAACACCCTTTTTTTTTTTTTTTTTACTAATTGGGCCAGGTGCTGGGAAAAGGGCGAAAATGACATCAATTTTTATATTATAAATCTTATAATAAATCATAAGAAAATGCAAACTTTAAAGAGCTATACTGCAAAATTTTATTAATACAACTACTTTTGTATTTAAGTAAAAAATGATTCTAATTTTATTCTAAATTGATTTATGTAAAAAAAAAAAAAAAAAAAAAACATGAAAAAATTGTCATTTTCGGCCCTTTTTCCATCACCTAGCCCAATTTATCTAAATGTTCAATCCCACTAATCTAGATTTAAAAAAAAAGTTACAAACTTTCGAAGGCTCCATACAACTATCTATTGCGAAAATTTTATCTAAAAATTTTCCTTTGCTAATATGTAATACTCTGTGAGTTCTACATATTTGATAGTACCCGGTAATTCGTAGCGCCGGGGTTTTATGAACAGCAGAACCCGTCAATGTTACACATATTAAAACTGATGAGGGATTATATCCATCACAATTGAATCCAACATAAATAATTTAATTTGCGATTGATCACAGGCGAGAGGGATTCACTTTGGATCGGGCACTGTCTCTGCTGTAGTTGTTATGAACAATGTTGTAATAAATTAAAATACACTTTTCCTTTCGTAATACCCTTTATTAATAATAATAAGGGTATTGATTTTTGGTGCGCCTTGCAATCTGACGCACCTCTTTGATATGTCAAAATTTTACTAGGTTATATAACATAAAAAAAAATGGTTCTTATGTTAGTCTTAATTCTATTTCTAATCTTAACTCTAACTTTAATCATATAGATGAGCTTATTTTGCTATAGGGTGTACCAAGTGCAAGGTGCATCAAATATAATTTTTCTAATAATAAATTATTACGAATAATAGTAAATTATTTCATAATTATAAAATGTTGCTTTATTACATATTGTATAATCTTGATAAACTGAATTACAAAAATTTTTTTCAGTTAAAATTATTTATTACAAAAATACCTCAACATAATGAATTTTAAATATATTACATATAAGAGGTAAAATAATTTAGTAACGTGATCAAGTCATCATTTTAAACAGCATATAAAGAGTTTGAATTCTATTTAAAATAAAATTCAAATAAATTTGGTTATATAGGCTGTATCATCACTTCTGATACATCATATTTTATAAAATAAATTAAAAAGCTTATTAATAATATTAAATC
>CAJVQA010009499.1:0-12045 GCA_910591915.1 Cetraspora pellucida | reverse complement strand
TTATTCTTTATATGTAATTTAAAAGCAAGCTTTTCTTTATAAAAACTTCAATTGAATTTCAATAAAGTTAAAAACATAACATCTCTATTAATATTTTTTAAAAAAAAGAAATATAAAAAAATTATAATTTAAAGTATATAATCAAATAGATTATTTTTGATATATAAAATTTAAATTAATAATAAAATATTTTAAAATATTTTAGCCAGAAAAAGTTATTAAGAGTATTGTTAAGTTTTAGAATAATTTAGATTAAAAAATATTATTGTAAGTAAATTCTTTTTTAAAAAAATGATATAAATAATTTTTTCTTTATTTTTTATAACTTATTCTAGTTTATTTATTATAAAAAATTAGTATTTTAATAATAAAATAAAATAAATAGATTATATATAATAATTTTATTTATAACTGTTAAAAGAGTTTGATACTTACAAATTATAAATTAAAACAAAAAAACAAAAATTATAAGAAGTTAACAATATTAATCTATGAAAAGAAGGGCTACTAAAATTTACTATTAACTCTTGTCTTAGAATTTTTAATAAACTTTGTAATAGAAATCTGAAAACAGTTAACTTTGAAAAACTAAAAAATAATTATGAACAATCAGTTAATAAAAAAATTTCATTAAGAAATTAGAAAGTAATTAGGTTACTAGAAAACTAGCTACAACTATAAAAAAACATAAAAATTGTATAAAAAATATTATAATGCAAAAGCAATGCCAATCTTTTCTTTTAGACAACTATATAATTTGTACTAATAATAATAACAATAAGTAATATCTTAAGTTTTATTATATATGCTATGAAAGAGTTACAAATCTTTGTAATGTAATTGGACAAAAATTTTCTGAACTTTTTTTAAATTTTTTTTTCGGTATTAAGATGACTTTTTTATTTATAGCTTTTTATTACTACTTATATTAGGTACATGTTTTATATAGATGTATTTATAATAAACTATTAGATGAGTGTACAACTGGCTACATGTGTAACTTTTTTATATTATCTATTTAAGGAGTCCACCTGAAGGTTCCTCATCAATTGCTGTACCTAATACCCTTGCTTAGATGTTTCATTTAAACCCTTTGATCTGACCCTGGTATTAATTTTACCAGATTACAGACTCAGATCTATTCAGTTTTAATCATAGAACTATAATCCTTAGACTATTTTTATCTTCAAGATAAATCTATCAGAGTAAGCCATATTCTCTTTTACTATTAACCTGGTTTGATACTATGGCCGAGGTCAACACTTGCAGCCAGAGTTACTCTTTAAACTGCTATTACCCTTGTAAAGTTTACCCAAATCCTAGTACCCATCTTTCTGACTTTTTTTTCATTATCCTCTACTAGCTGCAACTCAGACTAACAATGAACTTCCACAAACTTCCAATTCAGATGGCCTAGTATAGTATACTTATATATCCTTTTTCTCTGGTAATTTCAGCAGCCTGGTTGGTCATATACTCCTCTATACATTTTGTCATCTGGTTTATCTAACAGTTCCTATAAAAGTGTTTAATTGGCTTTCATTAGTTTAATGACACTATTGAAAGTTTGTGCTACCTCTTTACTTGGGATTTTCAAGTGGGGTTTTGTCTCCTCAGTTTTTTAGCCTTCTATGCCTAATGGTCTTATTATGGGTTTGCACTAAAGCCTTATCTGATATCAGTTTTCACATTCCTCTATGTATATGTAACATTACACTTCACATAAATGTTCTGAGCTCCCAATGTCAGATGGGGCCTAACATGGTGTACCTAAGATTACAAATGCCAAAAATCCAACTAATTAGCAAGAGACAGTTACTATAACATAGTTATAATTTCAAAAATTCATCATCTGTGTGAATTGAACCTTAGATCTGCCATTTGAGAATTAACAACTTATCCACTTTACTAGGTTGCTACACCCCTCTGAACTTTTTTTAAAAACTATTTTTTTTACTAAAAAATATAGTAATTATTATTATTGTTATTACTTTTTAAATTATTAAGCTAACTAATTTTTTTATAGATTAAATTATTAAGGTTGATTTATTAATTCAGTAATTTATTAAAAGAAAAGAATTTAAGTTTAATAATATTTAATTTTTTTTTAATGCTAATTTAAATATTAACATATATATAAATTTACTAAGTTTATGCAAATATTTAATTTGAATTAGATCTCTTACTTGTTAGCCAATAAGTTCATATTTTCTAATTTTAATAATTATATAAAATAATAACTAATATATTTTAATTTCTTAATCAGTTATATGACTATATAAACAGAATTATACTTGCTGAATGAATTCCAAATTCAAAAAATATAATTTGTTCAAAAAAAATTAATTTAAAAAATATCTTAATAATTTGTTTAAAAAAAATTAACCCAAAAAATATCTTGATAATTTGTGAATATATTATTTATATTTATAAAAACATATATTATTTATTTAAATAAAGATTTTGATAAAATTTTTGAGATATTAGTTTAACTAAAGTTTGAGATTTGGTCATGAACAAACATGAACTATAATAGTTTGAGATTGGACACTAAGTATAAACAAAATAAACTTAGGCATTTTTTTTTGTCTTTTTTTAAATATTTAGTTATATAAACAAATATTACATATTTTTTTAATTGTGTCTATACTATTTTTTTTATTTAAAGGTATATTATCTAAATTAGTTACATAATGAAGTATTATTAAGCATTTTATTTATTAGTTAATTGAATCATTTACTTCTTAAATATTCAGACTAATATCAATTTGTATTTTATTGTCATTATGTAATAAAAAATATGTATGCTCTATTATTTCAATATTATATTAGTATGAAATGACTAATATGTGTTTGCAAAAAGCAGGATTCTTAAAATAAGTCTTACAATTATAAAAAAAATTATTATTATAGTGTTCAATTATATAATAACATTTTTTTATATTGACTTAATAATGAATAAAGAATTTTGTAAGTAAAAAATTGAACTATCATAACAACAACTAAACTAATTTCAGACTTTTAATAGATTTGATATTAAAAGTTCATTTTTTTGATATTTAGTTCATATTGAATTATTTCTTAATGATAATCTTATAACACTTTTATTACTAACTCATTAATTAAAAAATTAATCTTTCAGTTAAGATGTGTTACAAGATATAGGTATTTAATTTTTTTGTGATATAATTATTGGTATTAGTTCCATGTTTTGGTCATGTCAATAGTACTCAATTTACATTTTTGTAATTATTAAGTATTAGTTATTTAAAAAAAAAATTTTTATTTTTTTTGATTTATAATAGAAATTGAAATATTTTATAACAAGTATATATTTCTACTTTTTTTCAAATTAAGTAATCACAAAATCAACATTATTTTTATTATTGATATTAAGTAGTTGCTCTAAGTTATCAAATAAATTATCATAATCATTTTTTTTATATTTCTTTGAATTCATTTATACTATAAACATTTCAAATGCTACTAATATAAAAAAGTATTAGAATGTAGAAAATAGCATATATTACATTTATTTTAGTATTATTATTATTTAACATCAAATTTTTAGGATTATTTCATCTATCTACTTTCAATTTACTAAGCAATATACTAATTACTTTCTGTTACAAAATTCAGTAAGAAGCCAAACCAAAGATATTTCATATTCATTATAAGAATAGTAATTTAAAATAATAAAAAGTACAAATTTATAAGAATTGATATTATATATAAAATTTATATAAATAATCTAAAAACTTTATTATTAATTTTAAATAATAATTTTTGAAAAATTTAAGAACAAACCAAGTGTATACTTTATAGTACATTTATAAACTTTATTTTTCAAATTTGTAAAAATAATATTATAATCTATTGGAATTTAGTAAAAATGAAAGTTTTTACTTATTCATATATGGATTATAGTATTATTTATTAATCTTCTATAATTTTATTATAGTAATCAAGTGATTGAAAAAAATTTTACTAATCTATGTATAATTTTTTAAATATAATACAATAATAAGTTCTAATAATTTCATAATTTAAAGGATTTAATTTTGAAAAAAAATCTCATTATGTTTTTGATACAATTTATATTGCAAGTGAGTGTAAAAACCAAGTTAAAACATTTGTCCATAATTATTATATATTAAAATGTAACAAAATTGAACTATTTAGATTAGTTGAATTCTCTTTGTTTTTCTTTTTAAAATTTCTACTCATTACAATATATTTATTGCATTAACATTATTGTAGTAATACTTTTGATATATTTTTTTATAAAGAATATTATAGATATTCTTATAAGTTAGCAGTTCATCACAATTTTGAACAATATTCTTTGAAATAAAGTATTTATAAATTTTTATATATGTATAATAAAAAAATATATATATAAGAAAAATAAAATAAACTTTAATTAAGTATTATAAACTATTTGATAACATTTTATACTTGTAAATTTAGTATGCATTATGACAGCTAATGCTAATTTTGGCTGATATTAAGTTTATATAATAATTGGCTAATAGTAAGTTATAATTAGAAAATTCAAAACAAATATTAATTTTGAAAATATCAAAAATTTGCATTAAACCATTTTTAATGTATTAATAAAAAAAGATTTTCTTTATAATTTATTATATAACTCACTGAACTCTAATTTTAATATAATCTCTAGCACTAATTTAAACATTAATTCTAACATCAATAAACTTTATATATAATACTAAATTTTTTTATTATATTTCATATAAATGTTAGTATCAGCCAAATTCAGCATTAGCTATAATATGCATAAAAGGTTATTAGTCATAAGTAATTATTATAGATATTATAAATTAAATCTAAGTTGCAATTTCAATTATAACTAATACTCTATGTTATAATAGTTATAATTGTTATTATATTATAATAATTTTAATTGTCATAATATATATTTAAAAAATAATATATATATATCTTTTAATTAATTCATCTAGTACTTTTATCAAGTTTTTAATTACTAAAAAGAATAATTTTTGTTGAATGAATATTTTTATTTTAGTAATTGTTTCTTCAAATTTTTTTAAAAACTGAACATTATTGTAACTTTCAAATATATGCCTATTATATTTATACTTATAACAAACTATAATAACTTCATTACAAAAAATATTTAGAACATAACTAATTTGTAAATCACAATTATAGCTAATTTTTTTAGATATTTTTTGAGTAATCTATCCTTTTTCTATATATTCTTCTTCTATATAATTATTATATTCTTGCTTAGTTCTTGCATGTAAACAAATATAATATTCAGACTAAGAACTAGATGTATAAGTTTTGTATGTTCTATGAGATTTTATAAAATTGATTTTTTTAGATAATTCTTCTTCTTTTATACAATTTTTATACATATCAAAAGGCAGAATAAACTTGTGATATTCTTTACTTTCTTCAAAAATATACAATATTTGAATATTAAGATTTACTTATACATAGTTTATTATTATATTTATTATGTTTCTCTACTATTATCAATAATATTTGTATTTTTATATTTGTCAAATGTAATAAAATAATTAACATTAATATGAGTATCTATAATTAAAGGTTCTAAAACCATCTATTAACAGAACATTAACAAAAAAAAAACTCAAAAAAAAAATCCTATTAAAAAAAATCAATAATAAAATGTCTCAAATTTTTTTTTTAAAACAATAAAATATCCTAATTCTTTTTTTATCAAACATGTTCCTATATAAATTTGTTACATTTCTTTAATAAGTACAGGCAGTAATGTTTATTCAAAATCTATTACTAACATCAATTAACTAACAATCATATGCTATAAAGAAAAATAACCAGGTGATTAGCTTTCAGAAACAGACTGGTAATGATCTACAGCTCAGAATTTTCTGAACATTTACATGTGCAAAACAGTGAGTTAGTTACTTGACAGATGAATATGTCATGTAATCTACAAATAGCTTAGTTGATAAGAGGTGATTAGATTTGAAGAATGGTATGTTTATTATTATAGGTTTTACAATATATTGTCATAAAAGCAGGAAAGTATTTAGGTCAAAATGTATTGCAAGCATGAAAAACTATTGCTCAGGTAGGATTTGAAGTCTTTATTATATAATGTTATATTACATATGCATACTCACAGCTATTAAACATACTAAACTTATTTTTAACATATACATTTTTAATGTCCTGTATTACTTAAAACCCCTAAATATAATATATCCCTTATTACTACTATTACCCTTATAATTGCTAAAGACTTTATACAACTTTTAAGAGTAATAATCCTGGGAAGCCCATATTAGGTAGGTAATCGACATAGCCGTTAATTGCGTTACTGCGCCACATCGATAACCTCCTTCCACGTGCTTCCGGGATCATGTTTCACAGGTCACAACATAAGGGTACCCCATCTGAATCGCATATAAATCATACACTACGTTGTACGTTGTACAAACTCTGTTCCTGGTAAATGCAATGCTATTGTCACAGGCGAAAAATTCGTGACGGCTCGTGCATCACGATACGTAGCACAAGTGCCGATCGGGACCCAGGATCGAGTATGCACGATCGACCCCATAACGGTGAAATGTGCATAATCGTGCCCCAACGCCCAGCAAAACGAATATGCCCAAATCGGGGAAGGCATTATGACCGTTAACGGCGATGTTTCAGAGTGGCAGGATCCAAATATTAAGGGGACGGGTTAGTAAAATGCATTGGAACAGAAGTAAAATACCAACTGCATAAAAATATAATACTTACCCGGTTTAGGTGAAACCCGTGATGGCACAATTGTATAGTGGCGGAATGGTGGGAAAATGGGAATGGAACCTGAAAAATAAATAGAAATTTATTAGTAACAACGAAAATGTATAAAATCAAAGCATAATTTTAATAAAGTAATACTTATCTTTTGGCGCCCCCAGTTAGTGGGAGGAAGATCGAAGTCCCTATAGTTAACAAGTTTGTAGTATAGCGATTGTAGTAGTTAGGGCTTATCAAATACAAAAGTCAAAGTACAATAAAAATAAAGTGATACTCGCCAAATCTTTATCCACGCCTCGAAGCCTTGTTATCCCGAATTCGTAACGTTACGCGAAGTCTTGTCCGTTGGAGCGACAGACTCGCCGTTTACCCGTCGCACTATATATTTCACATACTATGTAACAATAACCAGCTATTAAGCACACAAATATTTCACACACTATAACATTTCCGGATAGATTAGGATTCTTATTAATTTAATTATTATAGGGTCCAATTACATATATAAGCTAACCCAACAAAATAAGCATGGTTCTGACCATCCCTCTAATAGCAAATGTCATCGTAGATTTCATATACCATTACTTTTTAGGATAGATTCTTTTGATATAATTCAGAATACGACCAATATATTCGGTTTTTCAATAATTGCATATAAAACCAATCAAAAACGTTAAAGCACAAACCAGAGATTCTGGAATTCTTCGAAATTGCTTATGGTTTTCGGAATATTCCAGAATCTATTGAAAATTTCAACTTGCATTATGATGACTTCTTAGCATTAAAGATATTGTTAGAGGGAAACCCAATGAGAGAAGATCTACAAAACATGACCGAAAAACGTGACCGGAATTGCAATTTGGATCGTGACCCAAAACCAGCCGTGTAACCCGATTTCTCCCCATTATATGCAAAAGAAGCCCAAGATTCGGAACAAGTCAGCTCACGATGCCAAGCCTGGGCCCCACAAACAAAGTTGTAACTAACCTAAAAAAGAAAGGAAAGATTAGCAGAATCACCACGACGCGCAACAAGGAAAAGGTGAAATAACTCACTTTCACGGCTCCTAACTGAGCCTTAGTACCGCAAGGACGTTTTGGGGTTACGCACTTGTAGCTCTATGGGCGGGACCTACAAAATAGAAAAGTTGATGAAAAGAAGGAAACATGAGTCAAAGGATGCTTTGGAGGAGATTGTGAAATTAGAATAAAAAGGAAATATTAGTAAAGAAAAAAGGAAAACGGTCACAATATACTTCCCTGACAATTCATTATAAAAACTCCTCCTTTTGACCTTAAGTGAGGGATAGACTCCTCGCCTCCCCTGATTCTTGTAATAAAAAATTAACAAAGTTTAAATAAAACAATTAATAAATTCTTGAAGTTACCAATAAAAAAATAATAAAACGTTTTTTGAAAAGTCCCTGTCATTAACTCGTAACCTTCTCGAAAGCCGCCTTAGCCAGTGCCAAATCGTAACCGCCTCATCTTGTTTTCGAGTAACGTTACGCGACATCAACGAATTCGAAGTGACAATTCGTCGCACTTCTTTTATTTGTTGGTGTTGGTATTCCGACCGATTAGCTGCTAACAATATATATAAAAATCATGCGTATTATTCTATCATGATTATGCACAGGTCATGCGCATTACACATCACTACTCATGCGATCACATAACATAGATCAGTGATCTCGGAACCTTTGCCGGAGGCGTCACATATATTAGACTTAATCCAAACAAAGTAATTGATATAGGTAAACAAATATGTTATTGTCTGATGTTACAACTTCACGCATCTGAAATTGCTTCTGCATAAAATTACTGAGTATTTAAAATCATTTTAGTGGCTAATTTCAATCAGGTGCAACTTCAGGAACCTGAAACGCAAGCGCCAACCTCAAGCACGAAAAACATACCGAATCAGATTACAATACTAATGATATTATAGATGCATTAAATTGATTAAATTGTGAATAGATCTAATATGTATAAATACAACTTTCTTTTATGCTTATAATAATTAAAAAATCGCGACTTAACGCTGTTTATTATAAGAATTCTTGTGCATCAACTCGCAATTATTTGTGTGATTCTACCAAATAATATAGTAAGTTTGATTGCATTTCGCTTATACCTTCATTCTTTTATTAGTTTTCATCAAACCTGTATAATACATAAAAAACAAAAAAAAAAAATTTTTAAAAACATGGGTATTACAATTACAAACGAAACAATTGTGCCTATAAATATTGTGGCTATTCACAATCTTCCAATGTATATTAATTATAGTAAATATATGTGCCTTTTACCTGGAAAGGCTGTCAGAATTCCTTGCAAACGGTAAGTTGGAAATTGAGTGTGAAATTATTTTGCCAAATAAGATATCTTATTGTTCACTCTACCGACATATAGTAAGCCAACTAGGTTTTTTATTTGGATGTATAGTGGACCTAAATCCGAAATTACTGATACTAAGCTTACAGCACTATGTGCTGCACGCAATATTATCAGCGCTATAAGCATGGGTTTAAGCGAGGCTAAGCACTTTATAGCAGAGAGAATTCTTGATATGGCAGCAATCACAATTCAAAATTCTGTCATGCACACTATAGTTGATCAATTAATCATGGAAGCTGAAAGTTATGCATTTACAACAATCGCTAATACTTGTGCTGATAAAATGTTTCTTGATAAACGAACCGATCGAAAGCATATGAAGACTAAGTGGATTTTCAACTCCAGATCAAAAACTATAAAAGTACAAGGCGGGCCTGTACTTTATGTTACTGATTGTTACAAAGAATTGATTGATGGCAAATTTGAATTGGAATTAAGCAAACTTGAATAATGACTTTAAGTTATAAATTATATGCCTTTTTATAAGTTTTTTTTTAAATCTAAACTGATTGATTTTATATTGTTATATTATTAGCAGAAGGATAATGTATGTCCATAAAGTTACAGTTTTTGCGTAATTTTCAATTTATGTGGCTTCAAAATGGATTTATTTCATTCATTGTTTTTTTTTTGATTAATAAAAATTTATAAATAATGTAAATTGATGCATCCGTTTTTCTATAATAATAAATATTCTTATTGCATAAATTTAAAGCACAAAAAAAAATCAAATTATATATTTATACATCCATATAATCCTGTACATAGGGCAGAAAACATATCGATTCGCTCGAAGGATTGAAATCAATGATTTTTATTAAATATGATCAAATTGTTGACCGTTGTATTGTCGTACTTGAAGTTGCAACCTTAAGCATCTGAAGTTGAAATCTGACTGAAATTAACTCTGAAATTATATCATGATAGGTTTAACTTCAAACATATGCTAAATTCAAACTAGTGTTCCGCAATGGGTACTCGAATTGGAACTAGTGTTGTTAGGCGAAACCATTTTGTGCAAATGGCGAAAGACGAAACCTAAACCTCGCGAAACTGACGAAACCTGGCGAAACCCGGCGAAACTGGCGAAACCCGGCGAAACTGGCGAAACCATTTTGTGCAAATGGCGAAAGACGAAACCTAAACCTCGCAAAACTGACAAAACCTGGCGAAACCCGGCGAAACTGGCGAAACCCCTGGCCAAAGTCAAAACCTCAAAACTCAGCGAAGATCAAGTCCTCTAATACTTTGGAAAAGACTAAGCCATGATGAATAAAATATTTCGCGTAGCTATTAAGTACAGCATGCGGCTTATATAAAAAATATAAACAAAGCAATAGCTTTTTGTTTGTATTCAAATACTATTAAAAGAAAATTATAATTCAAACATTTGAAGAAAATAATTTGCGTGTGACTCATATGAAAAATGTACAAATAAACAAAACGTTAACCATTTGTTTGTATTCAAATACTATTAGAGGAAAGCTAGAATACGGGTTTTAAAATTTATAGTTAAATATACTCAATCTTGAAATTCAAGAATCACTTATCTATATATTAATATTATTCATATAAATATATATAAAAGGTTTAATTTAAATTTTAAATAAATTTATTATTAAATTGTTGCTTTTTTTTCTTTAATATTTCATTAAAAAACATTAAGTACCATATATATGTAAGTAGTTCATTAACATTATTATAATTAAAAATCATTTTCTGATACTCTTTAGCTAGTTTTTTTTTTAAATATTAACAATAAGATCATGCTTTTAATTTTATTGAAATTCAATTAAAGTTTTTATAAAAAAAAGCTTACTTTTAAATTACATCTAAAGAATTAAGACTTAGACATATAATCTGTGACCTAAATCTACAAAAGTGACCAAGGCTTGAGTATTAGTAATAATATAAGAGAAAGAAGTATGATATTTAATCTATTAGATAGTCTAAAGATCAATTTTATGATAATTTATGATATTGAGATAAGGGATAAGGGTAAACTAGAAAGAGAATTATGGGTTGCATTTGTAAATATGTAATTTGAAGACTGTGCAGAATGTAAATACAATATAAGATCTATATTTGTTTATATATTTATTGGTTTAAATGAAAAGAAATTTAATAAAAAAAGAGTAGTTATATAATAAGAAATAGAAGTATTATAAATAGTAGAAATAATGTTAATAAGAATTAAGTCAGATAAAATAGAAATAAGAGATGATATATGAAAAAAGTTATACAATTTAAAACAGTTAAGTGTAAGGATTACTTGATATAAATTAAAAACTAAATTAACAAATATCCCAAGAGCAGTTGTATTTAGAATGCAATTAAGAGAATTAGAGATTAGGTAATAAATTTTTTGAATAGAAGGACAAAGAGTTTAATATAATAAAAAACTAGTTTAATTGCATTAATGGTAAAAATAAGAGTAAGAAGATTTATATTTATAAAAAATATAAGGGATAAGTAGTTCATCTAAGAGAATTTTAATACAAAAGATTTTTAAAATATAGAAGTTGAAGTTATAAGCAAAGTTAAAATCTTTTGATTATTATTAATATAAAACCAAGTGATTTCTCAATTGATATTAGTTACAATTGTAAACTATTATTAAAAATAATAATTATAAAGAAAAGTTTTAAGTAGATTTGTATCAATAAATAGTATTTAATTAATATATATAGATTAAAAATAATCAATATATATTGATTAGTTGCTATATATCAATATATATTACTATTAATATATAACAATTATTAATATATAATGATTATAAATTTTTTTTTTTTTTTTTTAAATATTAAGGTAAGTACTTGCGACCCAGGATTTTATTGATAGTACATTCAGCTAA
>CAJVQA010009498.1:0-12045 GCA_910591915.1 Cetraspora pellucida | reverse complement strand
TTTAAAACTTACAGTATTTATTATTTGTTTCATATAGTCTTTTTTATTAGACATGCGATAAGAGATTTTTACATAATTCTTATGAAGAGTCTTGTAAGTCTCTGTGGTCATACTATTTATAGATTTATACTTTTTAATTGCAGATATTATATGATAGCATTAAGTATGAAGTTTAGGAAGCTGAAGATTATTTTGAGCATATTTTGAAAATATTTTAACAAATTCTTAGGCCTAATCCAAAATGAAGGTCTATGAAATTAATTATTAGTAATCTAATATTTTAAAAAGCCAAGTATTTATGTTATACCTGAAGCTGATTACAAGAATTGTTAGTAAATAATTCTTTATGAGTGACAATATACATTCTAAGAAATTTGTAATAAACTTGGCATAACTGTTTATTACTAATTCCTGGCTTCCTATAATTCTTATATAGATTGTTAAAAGCAAAAATAATTATTTTCATTAAATTTCATAGTTCATTGGCTATAATGCATATTATATCTGATATATTCTTTATTATTTTAAGGCCACTATATTGAGGAATTGATGTTAATTGCTGTTCAAAGGTTTGAATTACTTGGCTCCCACATTGGTCATATAAAAGATTTTTAGTATAGTCTAGTATATATTTAAAGAGACCAAGATCCAAAGCATGCATTTGATCAGATATGATAACCTCATATATATTAAAGTTTTTAAAAGTTTATTATTTATAACAACCTATATTTTTAGTACATTATTATAATAACAATAAACTAAATTTTATACCTTATATTCCAAAATGCATTTTTTTCAAGATGAATTAAATAATACTAATCATCTTCACTATCTATCACTTGAATTATAAAATCTGGAGTTTTTGAAATTATTTTCATTAAATTAGTATTATTCAAGTCATCTTTTGATACTAAGCATTTTTTACATAATCATTTTAAGGAAGCTGGCTGATAAATATTGGCAAACTTATCAGCCTTAGCCATTTTCATGATAATTATCAATATATGTGAAATAAAAGTGATTATATTTCTATATACTACAAAATGAAGCTCTGGTTCTTTAACAATAGGCTTGAGAAGAATCAATATGCATTTTGAAAGATTTCTCTCTGTACTTTTTAGAATCTATCAGACTTTTTCATTTTAGAATCCTTAGCTTTTAAGATTGAAAGATACCTAATTAATGCTTTGGATTCCAGTTTGTTTCTTTGATAATTAAGAATATTTCCAAGTGATAAAAACAAAGAGTGCCCAAAAGATTTTCCAATGTGATTCAGGATTATTGCATCTGAATAAAGAATAAGTGATAATAAACATTGCCTAAGAAGTAATTCTGATTCTTCTTGCTTTTACCAATTATCATAATATTGTTTCCTAAAGATTTTATATTCTATATTATTCCTTATTTCTCTTTTATCTTTATGTTCAAGAACTATTGACTAATTAATACTATTAATTATTATTAAAGACTTTATAGTCTTAATTAATAATTGATAGTAAAAAATATATTCAACATTTTCAAACTTTTTTATAGGAATTTCTTTGAACATCATATAAGGTAGAGTAGATTTATCAAGAAATTCCTTTTTAGTCTTTGTTGATAGTAGAAGTGGAGAAGTATTCAAGTTGGCGAATTTATTAAAAAAGATTATAAAAGCATTATTAGCTAAATTTGAAAGTCGATACTTATTAACTATCTTCATAAATTTGCGATAAGTATTGTTAGGTCATTTGATATTTTGTGAGTAGTACAAGTCATCAAAAGCATTATCAAATGAAGCTTCTTTAAAATCTTTGAGATCAATTTCAACCAACTCATCAATAACATCATCTGACGAAGTATCTCTGTAGTCTTCAAGATTACTTTCATTAGACATATTTTGAGATACTTCATCTTCTATCACATCATCAATTAAAAGACATTCCATTTTCATATAAGAAGACTCACTTGGAGTTAATTCAAATAAGATTGATATATTTTTATTCTATATGAAATATTATCATTATATAATGCTTTATAACAATTAAAAAATATAACTATTTACCTCATATTTTGTAGTAGAATTACTAGAACTATATTCTGAAAGATTCCAAATATCATCATTATCTAAATATTTTGTAGAAACTATATTTTTGTAGAATCTTGAAGATAAGGATGACTTTGTGAAATATGTTGTACTAATGCAAATAATTTTAAAAATCCTCAATTACAATACCCATACTGCTAACGCATTTTAAGAAAAAATGAAAAAAATAAAAAAAAAATAAAAAAAAAGATATAAAAAAGAAAAAAATTTAAAAAAATATATAAAAAAAAATCGAAAATAATTATTAAAAATTAAAAAAAATCAAAAAAGAATAAGAAAATATAATTGAAAAGATAGAATCAAATATATATCAAATATAAAAGATAGAATAGAATATATGTATTGAATATAAAACTAGAGTATGGATTTTATATAAAAAGAGCACCTAAAAATAAAAGAAAAATAATGTAAAAAATATTATAAAGCGAAATATATAGATTAGTATCGATATATATTGTTAGATATTTCTTTGCTTATTTTATCAATACAATTATTATTTATATAACATAATATTATGCTTTATATTATTAATTATGAATTTTAATTTCATAATAAATCTCAGTAAAATCTATATAATATGTGCATGATAAATCTCAGATGCAATATAATGATAAATCTTAGCAAATTGTCATTACAAGCATTACAAGTATAATAACAAAACAAGATAAGTATATATTATTGTTATTCTTTACATTTTATTTTTCATTATTAGGTTTTAACTTATATTTCCTGCTTGTGAAAGTTTTACCAAATATAAATAAAAGTATAAATAAAAGATTTTTATTATTTAAAAGGTAAAAAATTTTATTTTGCTTTTGAAAAATTTTGAAATGGATGCTAATACAACTAATATTGCTTCTTTCTAACAACACTCTCAATCAATGCCTTCAACTGATACTTTTTCTTATCAACAACTAACTCCATCTTCTTCTCATCAACAACCAACTTCATCTTCTCATCAACAACTAACTCTACCTTTTTATCAACAACTAACTCTACCTTCTTCTCATCAACAACTGACTTTACCTTCTTATTAACAGCTTCAAATAATTAATACCACTTCTTTCCATCAACAACCAATTTCACCTAATATCACTTCTCTACACTAACCACCCCATCTAACTTAAAATGATGGCTATAATTCATCAGATTCAGCTGCTTCAAGTATTATAAGTATTCAAAAAACCTTTGCAATTATAAGTAGTAAATCCTGATTAATACAAGCATAACATCGAACTTACTATCCTTTAACACAACTCTTTCAACTATCCTGCTTATGATATAGATCATGTTTTCTACAATATGAACCACATTCTCCACCTGATGATAGAAATCATTCATTATCCTACCACCACTACACTCACATCTACAATTACAGAAAAGATTGACAGAAAGACGATTTTCTCCTAATTAGCATAATCAAGGTAATTAATGTTAATTAATAATTAAATCTATATAAAAGCCTTTATTTTCATATAACTAAAAATAAAGTTTTTTTTACTTTTTTTTTTTACTTTTTTTTTTACTTTACTTTTTTTTTTTTTCTTTTTTTGGGGGGCTTGTTGGCCTTAAAGATCATGCCTGCCACCATTGCCAACAAGTAGATGAGTGACTTTTTGCTCAATACCAGCAGCTGTATGTCTTAGTAAAAAAGCTCAATAAAGATGTAAGGGAGGTTAAGGCAGAATTAAAACATCAGCAAAGTGATGTGGAAAATGAACCTTTCCTGAAAGTTTTAAAAGTTAGTATTTTATGCAGTTTTGATAATAGTAAATGTTTGGAGTGATTTTTTTGTATTTTAAATGAAACTTTAAAGTCTTTTGCTTTTTTTAGAAAATTTTTACTGGCATTGCTAAACATCTCTTTCTATACCATATGTATTCCATCCAAACCCTAATTAAAGAAACATTGAAGGGCTACCTAGAGGAAAGGTTCTCAGATTTTATATCTAATCTAAGCAGCAATGAATTCACAAATCATTTTTAGGATCAATGGTTGAGTCTAATAATATTTTTTTTTTATTATATCTATTGCTTATAATCATTAATAATCATTTTTTAACTTTCTCAATTTATTTTATTTTTTGGTAGATAATAATTTTTTATTATATATTGTTTATGATAGTTTTGGTTTCAATTTTCCAAATACTTACAATTTACATTATATAGCTTCTAAAAAAAATCAAGGACACTGTGACACTGCTCTTCAGAATATTAGGTTAGCAATTTGGAGTGTTTTTGGGGTTGAGAGGTTGCCCTGGTTAAGAAGTAATATGGCTATGACTGATATTGTAAGATGGAAGAAAAGTTTAAAAGTAAGGCAATACAAAGTTAATTTCTTGGTTTTCATAACATAAAATAAAATTTGTGACCTGGCAACCCGGCTTTTTTTTTTAAAAAAAAAAAAATTTTTTAAATATATAGTTAAAAAGTATCTAATTCTTATATTTTATAATATTAATATGGCAAATAACTAAAAAATAAATAATAGTTTTATATAAATAATTGTAGTATATCGATTTTGTATACCGATTTCGAACACTTATCAAGAACATTTTCATCCCAAATTATAAATATCAGTTAACAAGTTTTTGAGAATAGGTTGTGTTCTTTGATTGGGTGTTTGAAATTGGTATGTATACAAAACCGATAATATACAGTATCAAAATTGACCCTTGATTAAATTATATATCATCAACTTCTAGATTTAGACTAGTAAATGCCCGATTATAGTAATAAATTAATGAACTCCATTGATAAATAAAACATCAGTGCAATTGGCATTAGCTGGTAGTTTCCCACCTGCCAGCTGTTAGCAAAAGCCTTGCGAACAATTAGCAATGCATAATCTTAGCCGATAGTTTTCCACCTGCATAATGCAGGCTAGCTGTAAATTTGAAAGATTGCAAAAAATGGCGGGATTCTACGCGGGAGATGCGAATTTGCCTCGCCCCACTGATTCTCAGTTTTATATCTGTCTTGTTATTGTCATGCATGCCCTAACAAATTTGGTTATATTAGTAACCACGCAATAAACCCTGAATAGGTAATTCACTAAGCTTCTAAGTACTTATCTTTCTTCTTGCAATGTTCTGAGTTTTCTTGTTGAAAACAGGATTACTCATGTGATTGCTAGTTCATTGACGTATCATCATTCTTTTCGATCTGTTGACCTGCTGTCAACTCAGATGAAGTGCTTTTTTATTTTACTAATTATTACATTTATTATCCATATCATATAAATAATAATCTTTGTTTGATGCATCTAAAATTCAAATTTCATTCTCACAAATTTAAACCCACGCCTTTTCGAACCTAACATATGATATACACATTGTGTAAATGATAGACTTGGTTTAATACATCTTAGAATCGAATTTTTAAATCCACGCTACTTTGAGTCTAATGCATACCATATATCGATATAATGTTTACTATACATATTTAGCAACTAATAATTGGCGTATGTAAATAAATCTTATATACATATTTAAGATTCATACACATGATTACATAAGTTTTGTAAATTATGCATTATGCGAAAAATCTTAACGTTGTTAAAAATTAAGTGTAAACGTGATCAGACTTACTATGAGTATTTAAGATGTTTTGATAAAATCTTCAACTATTGGACTATATAAGTAAATGCTCTAGCATCATATTATATTTACAATTATTGATCAAAAATAATATTAACACCAATATTCCCATTATTTTACCAAAATGATCAAACGTAAATTTTTGAATTTAAGAATTGTCTCCGAATAATAATAATGATAGAGACCGACTCATTTATTTTCATAACCCAAATAATATGATAGCTGATGTAATCAAAACTCAAAAAGTAAAATCATTAGCAGCTAAACAATAAAGATAATGAATTAAGAGAAAATCATATCGTAAAAACTCAAAATAACGGGCATCTGCACATTATTTCAGGACACCCTTGGGTGTTATTTCGAAATTAAGCATGCCATTTTTAAAGGACTCAATTTTCAAAATAATGCCCATGCCCATTATTTTAAGTTTTTATAATAAACCAAAATAAGAAATTAAATATTGCTGTGTTAAAGCTCATGACAAAAAAAAAAAAAAAAAAAATATAAAATTGATAAAATTAATAAAAATCGAATGCTTCAAAATCTACAGTTATCACACTTTTCGGTCATGTAACTTTAATATAAAAATAAAAAATAAGTAAAAAATTGCAATCAGATTATAAATAGCTCAAAAGTGTGCTTTTACCTCGATAAAATCTTAAATCGTTATAATAAACCTTTAATTAATTGTTTGTACCTTCAAAGTATAAATAGCTTTTTAAATCTCAGTAAAATTAACATGCCGGTTGCTAATATACATATCACAAAGGGTTCAAAAACGCTCCATGGGTGGTATATCCACTCCATCTCACGCGAAATGACAATTCAAGAGTTTTATGACGAACTTATTGAACGAATAATGGAAGAGTGCAATGTAAAAATAGATTCTTCTGAGATTATAGAATATGTTGAAATAAGTAAATCCCAAAATTCGACCACAACAAAGACTAGTCTTACCTGCAATATTATAGAGCTCATTAATAACTTTGGAACAAACATACATTATCGCCTTAAAAATAATTAAACTCTACCTTCAACGTCACTTTAAAATGGTCTTTCAATCATTATGAAAAATGCGCAACAAGATCAATTATATTTACCTGTTTTCTCACAGCCATCTAAACTAAATCGAAAACAAATTTTGCAACAAGATATTATTAATTGGATTAAAAATAATGGCGATAGATAGTCATCGTCTTCATATGCTAATTCTGAAGGAAAAAAATTCGTAGTAACTCTTACAGAAGTGATTTGGTACATTGATATGCGTGATCATAATAAATTTAAAGAACGTAGTTACCATATTCCACCAACACTTATGCAATTTTTTGGATGTGCTAGCCCTGAATCATATAAGAAGAAACGAAAATTATTTGACTTAAATGAACTTAATTTTCATTATCAGTCTCTTGCACATTATCTTGCAACACCATGGATGTTAACACCCAAATTCAGATGGCTTTTAAATGAACTCAACAGTTTTATTGTTTCAATTTCAGGTTATATTAGTTTTCTTCAGCAACAAAAAGAGATTAGTGCTATAAATCATAATTTGGAGGTTCCAGTACGAAGCATTGAAGATGCCACAACCATTAAAATTCATAAACCTAATACTTGGGTCGCACCAGTTAATAAAACAAAGTATAACGAACTTGTAAATGTACTTACTAGTACACCATCATGGAAGCCGATCGATATAGAAAAACATTTACCTATGGAACCCATATAAGTAAACAAGATATTAATATTAAAATCGGATAAACTGAATATATATTAAAAAAAAAAATATATATATATATATATATATATAGGCAAAGGTTACGATATATTCAAGGGCTTGCCTATGCATTTCCCTACAAAACTGGTGAATGTCGGCTCAACTCAGGCAATAATGCATTCAATACTGTTTCAGTTTGGAAAATTGACGAAGATGCTGATGAGATGACCATATTACAGAAAAACACATTAATTATTAATAATTTACAAGCCAATGCACTGAAATATCATACATGAGCAATGAGAATAAATTACTTATGAACCTGCGATATGCTTTTGCCAAAGGTAAGACTGGTGATGCTTTGATCAATTTACAGAATGTTGACAAGCGATATGTCTGCATTAGAGTTTCTAAATGAAAAGGTGATAGATACACATATTAAACTCGCTTTGGATCTTGGTGATCCTGAAATTTCAACTGATTTGCGTGAGCACAATACTGGAAGACCCTCAAAATATGATGCTTTTTGGAAAGTTGCAGCCAAATTCCTTGCAGGAAAGGCTGCAGATACTGTAGTAGCTGTTGATGAAAGGCATCATGATGCTGTTGTTCACCTTGCAACAGTGATATCAGTAAACAATTTGTTGGAACAAATCAAGCGTGAATGCATTCCCGAAATAATGATTTCAAGCACACAATGGCTTCAGCTACAGTTCTGGCCCAAAAATTCATCAAAATTAAGTAGCCTTCAATATACAGGTTTAGTATTGTTATTTGTACTATGTCCAAGTGCTATATATTACAACATCTATAGTATTTTGCCTATATTTTGTCTATATTAAATTCACTTATCTGAAATTGTGACAATGTACAGGTTGTTTACCTTTAAAATATATGGTTCAGACATGTCAATTACGAGCCTATCATCCGGATGCACATTATGCTTCTGTGCTCTTTTGCTATGAAAAAGAATTCGCAGTTAAGTTTCGTAACATTACTAACCTAGTCTTTCTTGATGACAAACACCGTTGTAAGGTTGGAGAACCCAGTTTTCCCGTAGCTGCAGTAGAAAGAGGGAAACAAGTTGTTATTAGTGAGAACAGTACGTTTGTAGTTGGTGATCATGACTACACAAAAACAGGAATAGTGCCGAGTGTAACTATAGTTTGTAACATACCTGAATCAATTGATAGTGACTTTTATAATGGAGATGTGTATATCAGTTTGAAAGATCCAATTTTTCAATCTTCTTTACCTATTCGTCATGCCACAGAGCTGTATTATATCCTTTTGAATGAATCTTTCAAAAACAAACCTGTATTATGCCTGTATACAGATGGTGGTCCTGACCATCGATGCACATTTGCGCATGTCTAGCTGTCATATATCTGTTTATTCTTGGCTTTAGACCTTGACTATTTTGTAGCTGTTAGAACCCCTCTACAGCATTCTTGGAAAAATCCTGTTGAGCGTATAATGTCAATTTTAAATTTAGGGTTGCAGTGTGTAGGTTTAATGCGAAGCAAAATGAATGATCAATTAGAGTTGTTAATAAAAAAGACCAACACTATGAGTGAAATACGACATATTGCTGAAAAAAACCCTATCTTGAAAACTGGTTTAAGTAAAAGTTTACAGCAACCAATTCAATTGATTCGTAAGATTTTTGAACATCAAAGTTTGAAGAAGGTGCCATTTAAAACGTATGATGTGGCAACTGATGAAGAAATAGAAAGTTTTTAGGAAACGATTCATATGATAGATGATAGTATAATGCACAATGGCCATACTACAGAACATATCAAACAAAAAGTAATAAAGATAATATCCCTTAAATGGTTTTGCAGGCAAATTTGTCTACAAATTTCATGATTGACCTGTGACTAAACCGTTAATTTATATTAGATTATAGTATATTTTTAATAAATTTGAATTAAATTGACCGTTTAAGGGAAATAATATTAGTTTGAATGATAATAAAATAACATATATTACCTTTTCGTAAGTTAAATTTAAAAGAATTCATAAATCACTGTTGTACCATGTGACACTATTTCTTTACAATAAAAAAATGTGACAAAGTAGACTGCCATATTTGTCAGCCTTGCCATTGTACGTTCGAAGAGTTCGAACAGCTTAAACAACTTCCCAATCTAGTTCCTGGTGAGGATTTACATTATAAGTCATTCGATGAGTTGTATGGAACACCAACAACAGAAGAATACAGACCTTCTTTAAAGAATTCCAAACCAATAATATCAAAAACTGATAAGGAGGGGATGGCAACAAAATTAAAACACACTATGCCATTTTGTCTGTCGGCTGCTCGTGTGAAAAATGTCAGTATCACCGTATTTTGTGTCGAATGCGAAAAACCATGTTTACTATTTAGTATGAAAAAGCTTACCAATAATGAATGAGAAAAGCTTAAAGGATTTTTGGATACGATCTTATATACATGCGGAATGTCCTTCCATAATACGTATAATTTGTCACTAACTGCCACAACAGAACAAACTGATATACAGGTTATTGATTCAGATGTTATTAACAATAGTCCTGAAAATCTTAATAATTCTCATAAAATAGACGAAGATAATAATATCATAGAATCTGATGAACAAAGTAATGATGATTTTGATGGTGAGCAGGAATCTTGTAAACAAAATAATAATGATTATGATAGCGAGCAGAAATCTTGTGAACAAAATAATGATTATGATGACGAGCAGGAATCTTGTAAACAAAATAATGATTATAATGGCGAGCAGGAATCTTGTAAACTTACAGAATCTGATTATAGTAGTGAGGATGAAGAAGATCCAATTAGAATGCTTTTCGAAAAAGTTTTTGTAAACGACTCGTGGAATTGTGCATCACCAATTGAAAACCTGTATTATTCAGCAGGTATATACCCTGATATATGCTATAATTGCAGTGGTGCTGAAGATTTGAAGACAACAAAAGGCGAACTACCTCTTTGCGTTAAGTGCAATGGCATCATCTTGTCGAAAAAAATGATTTAAATGGAAACAGGGTAGTAAGAAAAAAGGAAACAGTACTGTAAGTAAGAAAAAAAAGCAATACAATTGAACTAGTCAGGTAAAATATATAACAGATTAGATAAAAATTCATGTCAGATGACAAGCATTATTCATTCAAAAATTTAACTAACTTCATTTTTTTTTAACCGAATTTTACTTATAATGATTTGATTTTGAAGCAACACTATAATGTTAGTATTTGAGATTAAAAAAAAAAAAAAAAAACTTTCAACTACAACTATCAATATATATAGTAAATAAAGTCAAGTCAGACAAATCAAGTAGCATAATTCTTCTAATATATGAGCCTAATAATCTAAGCTTAACCTAATCATTTAATACATGTATATTAAATTGTAGTTATTATATGCCTTCTCCTTCTCTGATTTTCTCTATATTAAACACGTTTTAGAAATAAATAAAGTGCCAAGTCTAATTAAAACTTTAGAATCCGAAAAAAAAAGGTGCTGTTTAATTAGCATGTTTATGTATAGAATACCAATCTCGATTTACTCCTCGTAATAAATAAATCTGTTTTTATAGTAAGGTTTGCTAACACATGTTGGATAATATCGTTCAGGAGTAGTGGTGGTGACATATTTCTAACAAAAGCTTTGGTATACTTATGTTCGTATCTGCCGCTAAAAGAATATGAAATATTAAAATTTAGCGATAAGATCTAATATTTGATTGGCTCAGATAATCTTATGATTTATCCATGCAGTCTTATTGGTTAACAGTCACAGGATATTTCCTCGATGATGTTTGCCCAAAGCAAGCATTTCTATTGGCTAGATTAAAAAAAATTTAAAATTTAATTTCTCAATTTTTGGACCCGGCCGGGTTATAAAAACCAAGAAATTAATTTTGTATGGCCTAAGTGCTTGCTATCATGCACTTTTTGAAAAAAATAATAAGGCATCTTTTTAGTGTCTTTTATCACAAGAACAGTTTTTACTATGGTGGCAGTCCTCTTTATGACTAGTAAACATTGTGTGTTCATGCTTGTAGTTTGTAACATTCTTCTTAACCCCCACTCACAAAGCATTTTGTGTAAAGAATCATGTATAAAATATAGAATTAAACAATATTTGATAAGTAATTATATATTTTGTTTTTAGAGATAATAGTATTAACATTTAATATATTTGCATAGAGAGATTTCGAAAATGGTGGCCCATTGCATGAGTCTGCACAAAATATATTAAATGGCAAAGCTAGATGTAATGAATGATCAAGAGAGACCTCGCTTCAAGATTCTGATCCTAAAATTTATTTCTGAAAAAGTTTGTTAATGTTACAAGAAGAGATGGATGAATTGTTTAAAATTGAGTATTAGTGATAGTTTTTTTGTAATTTTTTTCTTTGTATTATGTTTTTTCTTTAAATTGTATTATTTTTTGTTTTTTTTCTTTAAATTGTTCTTTGTCTTTGTATCGTGTTTTTTTTAATATTAATACATTGGTTTTAATATCAAATATATGCATATAATAAAGGTTATATTTTAATAAAACTAGTTATTACTTTAAGCATTTTTAAAAATAGCATCATTGTTGCTTTATTGCTATAAATTAGTAGTATAAAATTTATTTAATAAATA